>MU188431.1:12657-62601 GCA_016904865.1 Pissodes strobi | reverse complement strand
CCAAAAACATTTAACCTAAAGAGACCCGACAACTCATTCATAAAAATCCGAAATCTTGCAAAAATATCAACAAAACGATTGTCCCGCCTTCTTATATTTTTATGTATCGTGTACAAACTTTTGTCAAACTTCGTCCCCACTACTAAATGTAGTATTGCCCGCCCCCGCCTGAACGAAAGCAAGGACAGTTCATAGACGTAGACTTTGAAAATGTGAGTCCATCATAATAATAATTTCAATAAAGTAAATACGTTTAATTTGAATTGATGGTATTTATTCGGGTGCATTATTTAAAATATATTTATGTTTTATTTATAGTGTGTGGGTTAGATTGAGTTAGTTTGGGTTAGATATGGGTTCTGAAGGTTAGTTAACACAAAAAAGTTATTTTGCTGTGTCACGAAATTTTTCCGTGTCCTTGCAAAACTACTGCCATGAAACCAAAGGAGTATTCACTTCAAAAATGATTTAATAGAGGTTGGTAAATGACTGCAAACATATCAGATTATCCATTAATATCACATACATAGGTCAGTATTATAAAATATTAATTAATCACATCACAAAATGGTGCCCACTGTACTACTGTGTTTCATTCACTTTTACTTACTTGTGGAAACTCAGGTTCGGATGATAATAGCTGGAGATTTTGCATACCTCACACCGCAAGACCATCGTTACTTTGATATAAAGTTTATAAAAAATATTCATCGGAAATCACTCACGAAATACAAATAGCTACACGTCGCGTCGCGTCGCACAAATTCAGGCTTTAAAACGTCCATTTGAAACCAAACAAAACTGGGCGAATAGTGCTATTTTGCACGTTTTTTAATGGAAAACATTAATTTATTCAAGTCGCGATCAAAAGTTGGACGGTCACTTTTGACGTCTGTATTATTAGCAATCCCATTCAAAACGATGTCGAAATTTTTGCTAGTGAGCTTTGACATTGCGCAATTTTGTTAATATCATAGCAACCAGTCATTAAAAATAGTGTGCCTTTGAGTATCGAAAAGACTTCTGTATGATACCAAAATAGAAATAGTATATTGTGCAACAAGTGCTGAAAATAAGACTTTTCACACGAATGAGACAGTTTGGTGACACGAGCCGTAAGCAAGATCTTATGAGTGTAAAAAGTCTTTTCAGTGTAGCAAGCACACTATACTTTTTCTACGACTGCTACATACAGGGTGCCGCACTGGGAGTGTGGTAGAAAATTACATGTTATATGGGAAACATTTTTATTATTGATTTATCAGAAAATTTTATTCCTAATGAAAGAAGCTACGTGAGTGAGAGATTCTCGCTAGGGGCACAGTCCTAAAATGGAACTACCGGAGTGGGGTCCCTATTTTCCAAATATTCTGAAAAAGAGGCTCCGAGGGCGAAGCCCTAAAATAGGGCCCCAGGGGGGCGAAACCATAGAATGGGGCCGATGGTTCGGGAGTCCCATTTCTTACAGATTTAGCAACGGAGCCCCCGTGGGCGAAGCCCTAAAATGGGGCCCCAAGTCTTAAAAGGGGGCCCCTGGTATAAGAGTTTCATTTTCTACAGTTTTGCAAAAAGGGGCTCCCGGGGGGTGAAGCCCTATAATTGAGCCCCCTTTTTTAGAGATCTGGTAATGGGACCTTTGAGGGCGAAGCTCTAAAATGGAGACGAAGCCCTTTAATCTAAATACCCGAATAAGCGTGTGAAAAGTATACTTTGCACACGCCGTGTGCAAAGTATACTTTTCACACGATGTTTGAAATGTCCAGTTTTCAAGAGCAGCTGTTAGTGCGTTTTTGTCTATTTTCAGGGCAATCGTAGAAAAATGTATATTCAACTTACATTTGCAATGAATGGTCATTGCATAATATACTATTCAGCAGCTAATAATGAAATAAAATTTCCGAAAACTTATTTCCTGAATAATTTCAAATTTGAACACGAAATTTATGAGATACCAAAAATACGCAATTTTATCCCGATTTAAACGTTTTTGTGGCACATAGGGTTTTTCTGCTCTCAATGGTTAAACGAAAAATTAAATCATACCACTGCTAGCCTAAAAATAAATTGCTTATCATTATTTTTGAGACAAATAAAAAGGAACTGAAGCATACAAATTTTATTTAAAAACATATAAATATGACAAATATATGGTTAATGACATATTCAAAAAGTAGCTTACTAACTGTTTTCTTCTATTAAATACCTATTAAAAATATATTTTCATTTCATTATAAATGCTACTATCACTGAAAAAGATCTCCGAAATAAACTGGTATATCTAGAAAAAAAGATTAAATCTAGAGTATTGGCAATTGTAATTGGTTTATTTAGATTTGCTAAACCAGTAAATAGTTAGGGTATTTCTATAAAGCTATTGTATTAATAAGTACCCGTATTAGGTAGGTATATATTATAATTATAGTAGATAAACATATTTACAGCAGTGCCTTCACTGGTTTTGAAACGTTACCAAGTTAGTATGCTTCGAATGGGGAAGAGCCGTCGGTCGTCGACCTCCAATGCTCTCAATCTATTGGTGCAGTTACTTTACTACGTGCATACTATAAATATTTTGGGGGTAAAACAAGGCGGAACCAAGGGAAGCGGCATTGCCAGATTGACATGCAAGAACTTCAGAACCGGTTTTTGATGAATGAAAAATGGGGAAAATAAGTATTTACTGTTATAATTTAATATGAAAAAAGTATGTACAGTATCGTAAACTTAAAATTTGGCAACGCTACATCTATCGACCATAGAATGTGCCTCAATGTTGGGGGAAAACAAAGAACCATTTGTCCCGTCTCTTCAGGTTAAATGTCTTTGGTCTTTACTGCCCTCGACCTTAAATGCTCTCACTCTATTGGTGCACTTTTACTTTACTACTCGCATACCATAAATATTTTGGGCGTCAAACAAGACGGAACTAAGGGAAGCGGCATTGCCGGATTGGCAGGTAGAAACTGCAGAACCGATTTTTTTATGGATCAAAAAAACGGGGAATATAGCTATTTAGTGTTATAATTCGTTATGAAAAAGCATGTGAATATGGTGACAGCATCGAAAAAGCAAATCGTGTCTCGTTTTTTTTACTAGTTTATTTGCTATTTCCTTGGTCATTGCTTATAGTAACGTAAATTTGAAATTAGGCAACGCTACGTCTATTGAACTTAGAATGTGACTCCATGTTGCGGGAAAACAAACAAGCATTTGTCCTGTCTCTTCTAAATGTATTTGATTGTTACATCGGACATGTGTCATTAATAGTGCTTATGTATGGGTTGACCCGAAGAATTTTTGTGCTTTGTAAAAGTAGGAAAGACGTCGAAAAAACCTGCTACTCCTTGACAACACAACATAAAGTATATACACGGTGTGTAAACGGAGCAGGGCCGTTCATAGCCACTTGGCCGATTTTGTGCATGCATCAAAATTGCCGCCCTATTAATAATAAAGTTAAATTTTTCCAACCAAAATTATTTTATTAAATATTGCATAACAGATAACAAAAATATAAAAATAAATTAAACTAAACAGCAAAACGCAAATATAACAAAATTTCTGCACTTTACTTAAGCACTATTTATGAAAAAAATATTACTCAAGATCATAAGTAGGTATATAAAATAAGTATATTCTAGGAAAATATTTCTTAGAAAATTTTCTACCAGTCTCATTAGCAGGATATTGTTTTTCTATTTGCTGGGGGTCATTTTGAACTAATAATTCAATTATTCGATTTTTTATAATGCCAGGCCAAGTGAATGGATCATTAACATCAAAATCGAAAGTTTCAACAACAGTTTCCGATGTTTTTTTACACGGTTGTGAATCAAGATCTGCCGGTTTACTCACACTACAATCTGCAGGTTCACTCACCCTGGGCTGCTTCGAAATTTTAGGAATATCACCATTCTGCGTCTGCTAAGATGAAGACGTTGATGCGTCTGGTTCAATTTTCTTTTGTTGGCTTCTTTTCCTAATTTTCTTTATCTGTATTGTGATCCTTAAAGTCGTTTTGTCTTTCTATCGGATTTGGAAATCTGAAAGTTAAAGTCACAATTAAGAAAAAATCAAAAGTTACGGAAATCTGAAAATCAAAGCCACAATTAAGAAAAAAATCAAAAAGTACAAAAATAAATCATTTAAAACGGTAAAGAAGTACAGCCCGGTGTACCTATCCTAAATTTTTAATTATATAAAATTATATCTAATAATGGAAATTTCTTACCTTTTGCAGTAAACTAAACCACCAAGGAAATAGTATCTCTTTATCTAAAAAATCGAAATCGTAAAAATCACTACTCTTAACCACATCAGATTCTATTTTGGGTGTAGTTGCGTTGCTGACTGTTGCGTTACTCTTAGCGGCCGTGCAATTTTTTCTTTATTTCAATTTTTTTTTAATTGAATAAGAAAAATAAACCCATGTCAACTTGTTGTTTACTTTTTGGCAAAAAGATGCTTTACCTGTGTCTAACTCACAGGCTTTGAAATGTTGGTTCACGAGCGACGAAGGAGCGAGTGGATTAATTCCATGAACAGGTTAAAGCCTTTTTACCGTTGCATCGTCAGCATCGTGTATAATATTCTATTTTACTCCTGAGCCGAAATATGTATTAAATATTGATAAAAAGGAAACAGTTTGATTAATTAATATTGGGAGTCAAATTGGCGTGATCGCTGTACAGTTAACGGTTGGTATGAATTTTGTTCATAGCAACGCAACTTGTTTTGACTTTTAGCGCTATTAACAAAATTTGAAACCCTGAAAAATGTTGAGTGTCTGAAAATATATGACATATGTATGAGTGGGTAAAATTGACATCTGAGCGGGTAAACATTGTTTAATTTCACTATTTTAAATCAACTGTTACTTTGAGTTTTAAATGGATAAAATTACCCAGTTTCCCATCCGCGATAGAATAAAGGTTTTTTAAGGATTGTTTCTACATATAAAAAAATTAGATTCTGGGTTTGTTTATTTTCTTTTAATTATAAAAAATTAGGCGTTTGGCTGTCTTGGCCTCCCCCTTAATCGGCCGCGTCAGATATTCTACTTTTTCCTGAATACCTTCCATTGATTCGTCGTCGGACTCATCGTTAGTGATTCAGGTGTACTATCTGAGTCTTCTTCGACAGGCGCACACTTTCCGGGTTCGACTACAAGCTTTTGCCTCATTATATTTCGTCTGCTTGGCACTGCTGCAATTCTTTGGTGTTGTAAATATTCAATCAGAACATTATTGACAGCTTGGGGTCAGTTACTTCTTCAAGGTTTGCTGATGGGATTTTTCGCAACATAGACTCCGGATCGAATTGCTATTCTAGTGGCACTAAAAGATGCGATCAAGTATTTTTTTACAGCGTCATTGGCGTTAGAAGTCTCTTCAAGCAATTTTAAAAGGTCGGAAAAAACCGACATCAAAGGGTTGGGTAATAGTGTCAAGTTCTTCGGTAGACACACAAATTAAATATCATATCCGGCGACCAATCTTAACACTCCGTTAGCAAAATGAGACTATAAGTTATCCCCAATTAAGGCTTTGCGGCCTTCCAGTCTCTTGGAATGTGGCAAAAAACGTAGAAACAAACCAATCATTAAAAGTTTGGGAGTCCATCCAGCCATGGAGTGTGCGGCTGAAACGACAACCCGCTGCGCAGCATCTTTTGTCACAACAGGGTAGTCCCTTTGGGCCTTTTTTCCTCCATTGTAGCCACAAGTTCTCTTATTTGTAGAACACGTAAGGTGGCAAGAGCATACCCGGCGCGGAACCACAGATCATAATAATTATTGACGTGAAGCTGCAGATACGTTCGGGGTATTTTATGCCCCTGCAAAACATCTTTTTTGACCTGGATAGTCTTGTAGATCGGTCTTATCATAACTAAAAATATGAGATACCGGAACTCCTTCAAGGGTTGTTTGCAAATTTGCGAAGTAATTCGCGACGAGTTACCGTGATACGTCAGCTCTAGATCTTTTGTTGTTCACTGCCAATATATGAGACACTTCATCTTTATGTCTATGCAATAGAGAATATGCCCAACCTCGGGTAAATTATTCTGAAATTTTGCTACAGTGCGACCCGCACCGTCTAGGTAGGTTTTGGCAAGTAGGGAACAGTGCCAAAGGGAATCGCTATTCCCACACGTGGAAATAGCGTAGAAACAACATACTGACCACCATTTTTGCCACAACGTTGTCCATGATAACGATTAGTAGAAGTTTTTCGCATCCAACACATAAATTAGAAAAGGAGGATTTTTTCAGCTTTTTGGACCGTTTTATTAAATTATTGTTACTAAATGGCCAATGTTTCGGCACTAGTTTGTGCCATCATCAGGGCCAGCAACCTAGAGTTGGGCATAAATGAAATGCCTTGTTGAACCCATAGGGATCACAACACGTACACAAAAAACAATAACAAACACCGACAGCAGTTGCTCAGGTCACGTTCAAGGGTTACTGCCATTTCGCGTCCGCGCGATTTCCACTCTATTTCTCCCTGACGCGCGGGTAGGAAAAATTAGATTTTAGTGCCTGACAAAGACTCACACGTGAAGCATCAGCCTCTGTCGCTGCCCTGCTTGAGTTTTGGCGCCAAGAACATCTATCTACCAACCCTGTTTGTCGCCAAGTTATTTTCTCATTTCTTTGCACAGATATTTAGGGAAAAATCTCTTGTACTCTGATCTCCTTTTCCAGTTTTCCAAACTTGAATTTTGGGGGTTTTTACGATTTTATCCAAGACAGAAACGCGGTAGCGTCTCTTCTGATGTTGCCGATTGAAGAAGGGAAAATGGAGGTTGGTAAATTGTAGTAAGATAAGAAGTAAGACTGTACTCGAGATTGGAATGAAATGTTCGAAATCTTATCTATATCCCTGGTAAAGATAAGTTGACAGAATTGTAGAAGAAGAGAAGGAACAAGGTATTTTGTGTGAACGGAAAAGCAGTAAGTTTAAATACAAGAAAGCTTGCTTAATTCAGTAAATAAAGGAGTTCGAGTTAAGTTTACACAATCAAGAACTTATTAGATATTTACTAACAGTTAACATAATGTAAAGAATTTAGTTTTATGTGTGAAAGGATGAATGTTTGAAAGTAGTAGTAGAAAACATTTTATATGTTGACCATATATATTGCAAATTAAATCATACATTATTAAAGTACGTAATACCAAAAATACATGTTTCAATTCACACCCGACGAAAACAACCCTACCAACTTATGTTAATACAGTCCGCTAATTAAAGTGGTCAATCATAAAGTTAAATACCACCTCCTCCTTTGTGGTCATAAATTATTTAAAAATTAATTGTTTATAAGGAACCAGACCTGCTTAAACCTGCCATTGAGAGGTTTAATTTAAGCGGTCAAGAATTATTGAGGTTGTACTCCTGTTAAGTGCCATGCTTGATTTTACTATTAATAATTTATTTATTAGTGAGGCAATGATCTATCTACCGTTTCTGGAATTGGTTTAACGATACAACAGTACTCTTGAAGGTATATAAGGTCTGCGTCCTTAAGAGTGTCTTTAAGGTTGAAATCCTTAACCAGTTAGCTATTGGAACTGCTCGCAAAAACATGCGCTTTAGCTTAGCGTATTCCAATGATTAAATGATGAAGAAACAAGAAACGAACACAGAAGCACCATCCGATTTCGCGATTGCAAGCAGTGCGGATCACGCTACGCCGACGGAGCACTTTGTGATCTTTGTATCTACAAGTCTTAATTCGTTCAACCTGATAAGTGGAATAGTATCCATACAGTATTTTAGTAATCGAATACCAGGATTTGAATACGAGTATTTGAATACAGGGATTCCAGTGATTATTCGAATACCACTGTCGTAGCCTCATACGTTGTAGTCTAAATACCGAATACTTCACAAAAAAAGAAATACCGCTCAAATATCGAACCCCGAACACACAATTCGATGCAAGTAGAAATCGAATAGTGCTAAACGCAACCAGAATACCGATAATTCGAATACTACTCAAGTCTGCATGATTTTAGTAAATTCGTATAACGCGAGGATTAATTATGGGAGTTTGACTAAACTGTTTACTCTGTTACGCTGCATTTTGCTGTGAGTTAAGATTATTTGTAATGTTAGTTGTATTTACGTTCAGGAGGGTCAAATGCTCATTGATGGGATCACTATTGTTACTAACCTAATGTAATGAATGACTTGGGGTCTTGTAGAATTGTGCCAAGCAGGTGGTGTGGGCGCTGGCTTGTATTACATCTACTGGGGAGGATTCGGCTGCTCTATTAGGTTGATTTTGCTTGTATACGGGGTATTCGCGGTGGTTTTTTTTGCGATTAGCGCCCTTTATTACTTCGGAGGAGCACCCGGCAATTGGGGTGATTCCTCGGTACATTTGGAACATTTCCAATTCTTCCTGTAGAATGACGCTGCGTGCCCGTTGGTCTGGCAGCGCTTACATTAGTTGCGTAATAAATCTGTTATTTGTTCTCATTCCCCGTAAAATACGGATATGTCAAATCATGGTTGCTATTATGCGTAACAGCTATATGGATAAAAATAAATAAATTTTTTAACAGTGCTTTGACGTCAGTTATACTAAAATTTATGCCTGGCATTGTTCTGAGAGACACTTATTTCATTCATTCTCAGCTACTTTGCTCCTGCATCCAAATGTATACATACTTAAACTAAAATCATATTACCTGCAATCCCAGAAGACTATCTCCTAAAACAGCATTTGTATCGACTGAAATAGTTGCCAGGCAATATTTCCCTTTAACATTTGTCAGGGAACTGTTTATATTTAAGCACTGCTCGTACCGCCCAACCCACGCCACATTATATTCCAGGATTCCTGATGGCGGTTTAGCACTTGCGTCAATCACTGTAAAAATAGTAAATTTATTTGCGGATCTGGTTAATATGTCTAAATTTCAATGTTAGATAAGATGTAAGTTATGATTTTGAAGGCCAAGACTAAAATTTGTAAAGTAGTAGCTGGAGTTTATATAGTATACTTCCTGTAGATAAACATCATTTTAAAAAAGGCCTGCCGATATATGTTCTGTATTCACCTTGGGGTAGTCGCGTTGTTTTATAAGAGACTGGGCCGCATATTCATAAGTTACCGACGAAACAAGCGCTCGCATAGGGCGACTGAAATTAAAATGTTAGTCATAAGACCCCTGTTACGTTTCATTCTTCAAATATTTGATTACCACATGCCGGGCCCTCCGCTCGCTTCGCTCGCACGGGGGCGCAACCAACAAAAACGAACTAAAACTAACTCAACGCATAAAAAACAACTACATTTATATTACAGTTGTTCATGCGAGCGTCTGTTTGTACCGCTTGTTTCGCTGGTAACTTATGAATATGCGACCGGGTCAGTGTGTTTTACGTTGTAAAACTACAGAGGGGAAAATGTAAACGATCGAGCGACCGAGTACTTCGAGTATTTTCATCAATAATAGGCGTTTCCGCGACCCCGGTCACAGGGCTTCGGAGTTGAGCGCGCATTACATTGTTGACACACCATATCTTTACGGTCCAGCGAATTGCTTTCAAGTGGTCTCGTAGCTCAGTGGTTGGATGCTGTGTTTGTTATACGGCGACCCGGGTTCGATTACCGTCAATGTTTTTTATGTTTTTTTCAATGTTATGTTTGTTTATTTCTTTAATTTGGTTAGTTTTGTTTGGTTGCGCCCCGGAGCGCGCGAAGTGAGTGGAGGGCCATGCGTGAAGTGAAAATGAAATGTAAAACAACTCTGAAGCCTTGTGATCCGGTCCCTACAACGTCCTGTTTCATCAATAGCTGCGGTCGAACGACTCGAAATTCGAACGCCAGTCGTCGCATGGCCATTGTAGCGTGATAGTGCTCAAAGGTTTGGGTTGTAAAATCATAAGCATGGGAGACTACGAAAAAGAGCAAGCCCATTTGCTACAACTTTTGAGAGATGCAGGACTAGATGACACTGATAATCAAGTTGTCCCTTCCGAGGATGAATCAGACGAAACGGAACAGGACAGTGAGGAAGTTTTAGACCACAACAGGAGGTCATTGATGCAGAAGAAACTGTGTATTTAGGTTAGCAGCTTAAATTAAATTTTTATGATTTTAAGCAAGGATGGTAAAACCTTCTGGGAAAAGCATCCTCCAGGGCCAAGAGCTGTTAGAACCGGGAAAAAACATAATAATTCTCTTACCAGGGCTAACACAGGCAACCAAAAAGTTGAGATTTGGAATTATTTCCTGAACGACACAATAATAGTACCAGGGCTAACACAGGCAACCAAAAAGTGGAGATCTGGAATGATTTCCTGAACGACAAAATAATAGGTATTATTGTCGAAAATACGAATGAATACATTGTTTCCCTTCAAGATAATCTTTTACAAGAACGAAGCTCCAAGCAAACTGACAAAATTGAAATCTGCGCATAGATAGGACCCCTATATTTAGCTGGGTTGAGCCACTCCAGTCGCGCAAACGCAAAAGGTCTTTGGAGGAGAGATGGTTATGGCGTCAAAATCTTTTTATATAACTATGATTTTACAAAGATTCCGATTTCTTTTACGTTGCAGTCGATTTGACGATAAAGACACATGCTCAGATAAAAAAAATACAAACTAGCACCCATTCGTACATTATTGTAAAAACATGTCAAAATGGCTATAATCACTCGGCGCGATGTTTGTTACTATTGAAGATATGCTTCCACTCTTTATGGGAAAATATTCTTTTCGCCACTACATTCCCGCTAAACTCAATAAATATGGCCTCAAGATTTAGCAGTTTGTGATACCAAAGCATTTTTCACTTCAAACTTGGAAGTTAAAGTGGGAATCCAGCCTGATGGCAAACATAAATTTTCTAACAGCCCCTATGACATGGATTTAAAACTGTGTAAACATCATTCTGGTTCACACATTAACTTGACAATGATGGACGACTGGTTCACATCAATTACTTTCGTGGAAAAATTGCTTCGGGAATACAAGATCACTGCAATTTGAACTCTACAAAAAAATTAAACGGTATTGCCGCGCGAGTTTTCAAAGCCAACTAAACGACTCACTCATACAGAGGATTTAACAATCATTTCCCATATCCCAAAGCAACGCCATTTTAATATCCAGTACACACCATCATGATGATAATGACCAATACAGTGGTGATAAATATAAGCCAGTAATAGTCACTACATAGATATAACGGCATAAAAGAAGGTGTAGAAGTAGTTGACAAGTGGTGCGTGTGCCACACTTCTCCGGCCTGCCCGTTGCCCCGCCACAGGGTCTCCTGAACCTAATTAGGTGTGCGTGCAAGTCCGAATGTGGAAATGCATGTGGATTCCGGTCCGCGGGTATGGTGTGTCCTGAATGGTATCATCGCAGTGGAGAGTGTTTTAATACCGAATTGCCTCATAATGAAGAAGATCCCGATGACCTAGGTGGCGCCTATAGTAATTTCATTTTGCTTTTTTTTAATTTTATAAGTATTTGTGAAAGTGTTAAGTCGTGGTATTTCTAGCCATATTTAAAGATTGATTTAAACTGTACATAGTAAAGCTTTTATATTGTTCAGTAAAATGTATGATATCTTTTAAGTATTAAATGGTACTGTTATATTTAATATGAATAATAATTAAAAATTGTGCCCTTATTTATCTTTAAGCAACTCTTCTATCTCATTTTCATCTCCTTTGAAACATCACACTCCCAACAGACGCACACACTCATAAGTTGCGCGCCAGCTTGAGAAAGGGTCACAAAAGCCAATTTTTCCCCGTTTTTAGCCATTCCCAGTGATTTTTTTTCCGAATTGGAAATAATTGTCATTTCCAGGTTGGAAAAAGATTTTTTGTTGAAAGAAATACGTTTTAACCATGATCAGATGACCCCTTGGGACCGTGAATGCTAATTTCGCTTTCTAGTAGTTTACATTAAAATTGTAATATTTCCATAGGCTCCTGTAAATTTTTCAATTCGGGAATTTTTTGGGGACTTTGTTGACTATCAGAATGGTAGAATATTCTTTGATGCTATTCATTTTGCTCGGCTTCTTTTTGCCGTTATATATTATATCAAACTGTATAATATTTTGTAATAAAATCTGTTGTTAGGTTAGATTATTTATTTATTCTGTGTAAGTATGTTTATCACAAACTATACGGAATAGTAGGTAATAAATAGATTTGAATTAATTTGAAGTTACCATGCAAATAATTTTAGTCCAGAATTAAGAACGATAATACCAACTATGTTGGGATTTGGAACTTTCGTCAAAATGCACTAAAACGGGGTTTTATCCACAATACCGACACATAATTATTGCACTCGACGCGTGTTTCGCTAACCATGTTAGCATAATCAGGAGATGATTAAAACTAAATTTGAAATCTACCTACTCCATACTAAATGTTTGCTTAATCAAGCGGAACCAAAGGAACCAATCCTGGAATCCCACTAGTCATGCTCGATCTAGCAATACAATGCACTATACGGAATAGGTCCTCTATTTCTATTTACTTTCATATGCATCTAATAATCTCTTAACAGTTATATTTTGAATTAATTTTAAATTTTTGATTATTATTCTATGATTTTTATCAAAAGCATGCTCTGCAACACTTGATTTTTCTGTTCTACCATACTTTAAATGAGCTATGTGTTCTTTGAATCTCGTTTGTATAGATCTTCTAGTTTGCACAACATATTTTTGGTTACAATCCATGCATCCAATAATTTAATATATTTCACTCTAATATTTCAATTTTGTCCTGTGGACCTCCTAATAATTTCTAAATATTAAACTGAGTGTGGTATACTAATTTTAAACCTACTTCCTTAAAGATTTTTTGGAGTACTCTAGTAGGGGAAACTGGCCTAAAATGACATACTCGGGTAAAATGACATATCGACCACATTGCTACTTTAACACGTGACAACGTCGCCCTAAAATCCTAATCGCAATTGTTTTTCATCCGGGACTTCAGCCAAGTTTGTTCAGCGACGCAGGCGGCACGCGTCTTAACAAAATACCAACAAGTCGTTTTTCTCCATCCAAAAAAATATTTGTGTGGTCACCTAATTTGGCTGTAATAATAGACGAGGTGCAGTAAGCCTAAGGAGGCTTAGTACAGGTAAACAAATAGACTTTTTTCTTTATTTTAATGCAATTGTTTTATTTTTTTAAATATATATATTTTTAATAATTTCAAAGAAATCGTTATTTTGGGCAAAATGACATACACGGTGTTGGGATAAAATGACATACCATGTCATTTTAGGCTAAAGTCAATTTTTATTTTTATTTCAGATTATATGGTTGGCAAATACATTAGAAAATCGGCCCGTCAAAACTGGAGCGAAGCGAACATGAGGGAGGCTATTCAAGCGGTGCAAAACGGTGATATGGGCTGGTTGGCAGCGTCTAAAAGATATGGGGTACCTCAAGCAACACTCAGGCGCCGGGCACAAGATAAAAATAAAAAAATAAAAGGTTTCAAGAAAGGCTTAGGTCGCTACCAACCTACATTTTCTGAAGAACTTGAAAGCGAAATAGTGGAACATATTAAAAAATTGGAAACATGCGTGTTTGGGTTGAACACAAAAGAAGTAAGACAGTTGGCATTCCAATTAGCTGAAAAGATCAAGTTACCCCACAGATTCAATACAATTAAAAAAATTGCTGGTTGGGACTGGCTTTTGGGCTTTATGGCACGTAACCCAGACATTTCGCTTAGAACCCCCTTAGAATGCGCCGGTGTTTCCCCTCGAACAAAGTTTTTTACTTGTGAACTTTGCGACTGATTTTTTTTTTAAATCTTTTTGCAACGTCTTTAATTTTTACGTCCTAGTTGTTTACCTTTTTTGTTTTTAAAATAAAACTCTTTTGTAATATTTCTTACTTTTGTATTTTCAACCTTTTCTATAGAAATACTACCTATGTCATTTTACCCTAGTATAAGCCTAAAACGACATACTGCACAGTTTTTTATTAATCTGGGTGTAATTGTTTCAAAATGTAAAAGTTTAAGGTTTTGTGCCTCTAATAGGAAGCGGCATAAACAAACGAACCCATTAAACTCTAAATGAATGCTTAAATATTTTATTTCCAAGTTTTGGGAAATGTTTTGCTCTGGGTATGTCATTTTAGGCCAGTTTCCCCTATACTGAGAGTTATATGGTATCGATACATATTTTGTATTTTCATCCTGATATACGAAAGAAGTGGAATCACGAATGGTCTTTTAAAAGAAATGCCTATTAATTAGTCTATTTATTAAGTTAGTATTGAAACCATTAACTTTCGCTATATTCTTAATTGTCTCTTTTTCATTACTAAATCTTTCTCTGCTGAGAGGAAAGTTAACAATACGGTGTATTAAAAAATGAAAGCTGGCCATTTTGTGTTGGTCATAGTGGAAGGAGTCATTAGGAACATATCGGTTAGTGGCAGTACTTTTTCTATAAATATCGAATTCTAGTGTGTTTATCGTTCCTAATCACTAAAGTATCCAATGGCCATTGTTCTCTACTTTATAAGTAAATTTAATAGTGGGAAAACGGTTGTTTAGTTTGGTTACAAAATCTTCGATATTAGCGGTTTTTTGGCGAAAATGTCATCCACATACCTGTACCATACCCCTGGAAAATATGCGAACTCCTAACTTACTTCATTTTCAAATTCAAAGATTAGCTAAGCAAGTTGTTGGTAATAGTTATTTTTATATTGAAAATAATTTTGATCCATGCAAAGTTTGGTTAAAGTTAAATATTCTGGTTTGATTTCATTATCAAAACTATTCACCTTAAGTAATTCTCCAAGGTATTGCAAGGTCTGTGGGGTTGGTAAACTAGGGAATAATGACCAAACATTAAAGATTAAAATTTCACCTTCATTAAGGTTCGTACTTTTAATTTTGTTTATGAAATCTAAGGAATTTAGTACTCCTGAATTCTGGTGCTTTATAGGTAAATTTTCAAACTGGCTTGCTAGCCACTTGGATATATTATAAGTTGGCGATCCTATTACTGGTAAAGAATGATAATGATCTTGTTTAAACTGCGCGTTCAGCAAGTAAATATTAAGCAGAATTTTTTTCCTATCATCTTTATAAAACATTTTAAAATTTACGTGTTTGTGGATAATAATGACGACTTTGCAGTTTATCATTTTGTCATCTAGCCAATAGAGTTTTGTTTTCCCAATTCTTTTATGACATAATTTCAGTAGTTTGAAAACTTCAATATTAGCTATTTTTTTTTTAATTATTTTAGTGCTATATTTAGCTGTGAATGTTCAAATTACAGTTTTAAAATATGCCCCGTTTTTTTCGATTTGCTCTGTATTTTTCATTATTGTTAGTTCCTGGTTCATTTTGACAGAAACCAAATTTGGCAACCCTACTTGCAGGCGATATGGCTTCAAATGACAAATTATTCCTGATGTTTCTCACTGTCGCTAAAAAGTTTGACATTTTTTAATGAGCGGTTAAAAATCGTCCAATTGGTGCTAGAGAACCGAGTCAGGTTATTTAGGGTTCAGGTTAGAATTTTTATGCTTACCATATATGATTGCATTAAGCATTGCAGAAGCGAAGATTCTTTTGTATTTGGATGTAACACGAATTAAATCAAAACCAAAGTTTCCTCGGAAAAGTAAAATATTTTCGTCCCTGCATTGGATTGTAATAACCCTATGCACTATTTATCATACCTATGATCCCACGAAACACAATTAACGGTTGTTAATTAGGGTCAAGACTTGGCATGGGTACCTAATTGGAGCTCATGTCACAATTTCACAGCGAACAATTTGTTTCCTTAATGCAATATATTTCTATGGATAAAGGATAGGTATGCATTTTCATCAATCATAATATTGTCACGGCTCGCGAATATTCGTATGTTTTTGGGCTACCCTATACAACTAACTTGCCGCGTCTATGTTATTTCCGCATGATTCATCGCCGACCGAGAACATTCCTGAGAGTTCCCCGATCTATAGTGCAGCAAGGCCTAGAATAATAGAGAAGTGGAGGCGGTCGTTTCCGGAATAGTCCCGATATATGTTCGACTAGATATAAATAGCGCGAAAAACGCCTCTTGCAGCTAGTTATTCATTGAGTGCTGAACCGTAAAGATCTACTAGTTGTTAGTTGTAAGAGTAGTATAGCGGGCTTAATTGTATACACTGTACAGTGTTAAGGAATAAAGAGAGTATTATTTCAAAATAGTAACATTTGGTGTCAGAAATAGGACTGTGAAGGAACGAGACTTGCGAAGTGTTCTTCGCAAGGCCATTTTGATCGGTGGATTCTGTGAACGAGTTATAACATTCTATTTTGAAATAGGCCAGTAGCCAGAACGATCTATGGTCAATACAAGGTAACAAACGGCAGAAATGGAGCAAATAAATAAAATGTTGGCAGATTTCATGGAAAATCTAAAGACTGAGAGGGAAACATAACAGGACCGGCTTCATAAAATTTTACAAGACCATGAAGATAAGAGGTAAGCTGATCGGGAAAAGGATGAGCATGAATGGCAAGCAGAACAGGACCTGCTTCAGAAATGTTTAAAAGATCAATACAAGGCTAATAGAACAGTTTCGGCTTCAGAAATGGAGGCCGGATGTAATTGTAGGCGAGCAAGGAAAATTACAGAAAATATTGGATGGACAAAATAAAAAGTTTGAAAAAGAAGTAGGCAATATACAAAAAGATGATGGAAATGTAAAAAAAGAAGTAGGAAACGTACAGAAAGAAATGAGGAATCTACAAGCAGAAGTCACCAGACTAAAAAATCACGTACTCGCCGAGATGGCACAGGACAGAATATCAAACCTTCAACTTATGGCAGTCAAACATCTTGGACAATGTACAAAAGACAAGACAATTTGACGCCGCTGCAATAACGAAGAAATTGCTACAATACTAGTGATATCGCTTCGTGGATCTGGTCTGGAACTACTGCAGGCCATTCCCATCAGCCAAGAGAGGAAATATGACATACTTGCAGCTGCCATGGAGAGATGATTTGGGGACCAACACACGTATACTGTATCAGGCACAAGTAAACGACATCAGTAATCTGGTGAAAACCTGCAAGAGTTTGAGATAGACGTTAGACGTCTCATTGATTTGACCTATCCGGGCGCATTTTTGCATCGAGCGGCCAGTAAGCAATCTTTTATAGCGTGACTCTAATATAATGTTATATAAATGTTAGCTAGAAAAGCCCCCTTTTTGTTCCTCCAAATATGTAAACACATGCCTGGCCCTTCGCTCGCTACGGGCTCACAACCAGCCGAAACTAACCCAAAATATGAAAAGCCTGTGCATATTATAGTTGCGCTATAAATAGTCGGAGGAAGAATTTTCCCAATATTTCCTGGATAGTATTTCAAGGGTTCAGAAACTCGAAAGATGCTACGTCTAGGCAAATTTGATAAAACCAGTGAATTTTTGGGTGGAGCCCTAGAAATGGAGGCGGCCTGAAACATCTCTAAGCCAAAAATCAGAAAGAAAAGCCGAAGGTTTAAAAGTTCCGGTTAATTTTATCCGCAGGTTAAATTCGAAGATACTGTCATTCGATTGTTTATGAAAACTTAAGATAGGAATGTGCAAACCGTTTTATTTGATCTTGTGCGGTTTAGATTTTAGAGAATGTCAAAATGTCAAAATACCCGGCTTTCAACTGTCAATATTTGATAAACACCTAAGGATAGGTACAGGATATTATACACAAAAATGTGATAAGATTTTTCTAGAAAGGCCAATAATGTAGTTATATACAGAGTGTTCCATTTAAAAATATATCAAAGTGACCCCTAGCACTTTTATTTGATGTTCAATTGTTTTTTGCTGAACATATCCGAATTGGCGGGAAAAATTACATAAGATGACTCTTTCATATTTTTTTAGTACAGGGAAAGTCAAAAGATCGCCTTGCCTAGTCCTCGTTGGTTACTCCTGTACATCCAGAACCCCTCCCTCACCCATAACTATAGATAAAGATGAAGTATGCACAATTTGAATAGAAGCGACAGGTTTTAGATGGGAACTGCTTCGGCTTTAAATCAATCCCTGAATACTAAAATATACGTTGACAAATTTGACGCCGTTTTTACAAGTTTAAATAAAAAAAAAATACAAACGTGTATAATCTTAAAAAAGTGGGTTAGTTTGGGTTAGTTATAATTAATCCATTATGTAAAATTACTTCTTTGCTACAATAAGATCAGCTCGACGGCGGCGTATTGGCATATTGTACTATTATTCAGGGCAGTAGCTGTACTCTCATTCGCAGTATACTATGGCAACTTGTTACAGGTAATTTCAAAATACAATATATACAGCGATTCAGACCACGACTCTGTTTTAATGGTCTAAAACGCAGTATATAATGAGTTAATTTGGGTTAATTAGACCGTTACACAAAAGGCTTCCGAAAAAATGGAGCTCTTATGAGAATCATGCCTAATATAAACGGACCAATAACCGAAAAATTAAATCTGGTGTATGAGGTACTTCAATCTAGTATTTTATACGGAGCCCCAATAAGGGGGAAAGCAATCCAAATAGCCAGGTACAACAAAATGCAAGCAAAATACTTAGCAGTACTATAATTTAAATCCAAGTCTGTAATTTGACTTATCTGGAGTAACAAATTGTTAGAGGCAACACATACGAAAGCACTCCTTAGAGTGGCTAGTGGATATAGATCACTAGAGTGGATTCAAGTTATCACAGGAATTCTGCCGATAGATCTACTGGTACAAGAAAGAGTACAACTACACAACACAGGAGAGGGAAACAAATCGGAGGTAAGGATGCAGAAAAGGGATGATACGCTGGCCAAATCGCAAGAGAGATGGAAGAGGAACAACGAGAAGGTCCAATGAACCAAGTGCTTTGTACATTGTGCTTTTCGACATTATACTCAGATAATAGGAAAGACTGATCAAAGATGCAATCGCTGTGGAGAAGCGAATACAGCCCAGCATGTGTTATTTAACTGCTTAAGATGGGAGCGTACAAGAATGGAAACTCAGGTTAGCTTTGGAACAAACATTGATGAGGATAATATAGCAGCCTGACGCCAAACTCAGTAATCAATGGAATATTATTGAATAGTTAATTCTGATAATAATGAAGGACAAGGAGAGAGAGGAAAGGACGGGAGAGGTATAAAAAAAGAAAAGAAACACGAATGGGACACTCCTGCCTCTGAAGGTAGATATCAAAGTTTACTAGATACCCTTTAGGATGTTTCCAAGGGTTGCGGAGCGAAACAGGTAGAAGGGTTTAGTCGGTCAGCGATCCTCGGAGAATGATGTAATCCTGACACTCTCCGGATAAATTAGGACCGCCATGCGCTAGTCCGGATGTCTGACAAGCAGATTAACTAACCCAAACTAACTCATTATATAATGTGTTTCAGACCGTCAAAACAGAGTAGTGGCCTGAGTATATATTGTATTTTGAAATTATGCGTAACAAGAAGGCATAGTATACTGGGATTGAGAGTACAGCTGCTCTGTATAATAGTACAACATGCCAATACTCAGCCCGACGCGACACTACAAAATACCTATATGAATCTACTATCATGTTAAACAAATTGAAACGCGATTAGAAAATCAAACCCAAGCAGGATGAAATACTATATAATAATTATTAATTTCACAATGTTATGTTTATATGAAAATAACAATAGTAGTTCAATCTAGGTCAGACTAAAGTGGATCCTGCAATCTACTTATTTAACCTGCTCAACTCAATAAATAGCTAATAATATGACGAAAACTTGTTAAACGGCCTAATACTAAAAACTATGATAATTATCATGGATTTTAGTGGCTAATTCTGGCGTTGTTGACTAATAAAGTTGTTCCATTAACATTGGCTTCACTCATGCTACCAATATGACCTTCCATGACGTTACTGCTCCTGTTTTTTTTAGTGACTAGAGAATACTTAACAAATATAATAGGTAAAGATCATATCGAAACATTTAGAAAATATGCTAAAAACCGTTATTTATAAGCACTAGTTTTTACTATATTAAATTAAATTAAATCAATTAAATTGCCTAAAATAAGGCAGTGTTTTAGCTTGAGAAAGATCAAGTAAGATATTGAATAATATGGTAGTATATTTACTTCTTAAGGCCCAGATATCATCACCAGCTGGATGGATGATATTCCACAAAAATAATTCTAGTTGTTTCACACAGTTCGCGTTATTAGTATATGAGGATGTTGTATTAAATTTGGAAACGACATCTTGGAGAACACGAGTAACCTCGTCTGTGTAGTTATTCGGAAGACCTAAACTATAACAATTTTTAAAAAATGTGGCACTAAAGACAATAATTAGTAGTAACTTAAACATATTTAGGAGATTCACTGGATATACTAAAAAAGAAAATTAGTTGATTCTTTATATCAGTTCTTTAATCAGGTTTATCGGAAGCTTATCTCCCACTTAAACTATTTAAAGGTACTTCATGTTTCCTATAAACTAAAAGAAGATGTATGTAAAAATTTATTTCTTCGAATAATGAAAATTAGGTAGTTAAATTGAGATTTGCAATATGTGTTGATGAAAAATGGAACGTTGATCAAGTGAGAATAGCCGATGTTGTGAGAGATTTAGAAGCGAATAACTATTAAAAACAGCAAATAAACATAGACCATCGTGCAGCCAACTATCGAGTCTCTGCAGTTTGATGATACCGGCGGCACAGATTACCATAAAACCATGCCGGTATCTGGGATTAGGCTTGGACACCATAAGAGAATCTTGCCTCGTGTCTATCATATCAAGGATGCATGTCCATAAGCTAACCAAAAGACAATTATTGGGATTCCTTGGCTCGACAAGTAGTGATCAGGTATGGTATCCCTGTCAGGGCTTCAGGCATGGCTGACTGGCATACACCACCACTACCACCACCACCACCAACATTTTTAGCCAAAGAGGTTCTAAGACGTGCATCGACGCTTACACCGGGTACTTGCTCGATTCTTGAAATAAGCAAATAATTTTCCTTTAGCTACGGGCATTTGTGTACGTATTTAATAACATATTAATGCATTTTTAATTACCTGTTATTTGGAAATCAATCCATGAAGAGAAGATCAACATGAGAGATACAGAATGGACCCACCTATCACTAACCGTCCTAGACGTCCAAAAGGATTACCAGCAACAGGTGACTAAACAAAAATTACTGGATTTTGCTTTGATGTCAATTTTTTTCATTAAAATAATTGAATAGCCAGATCATGAGTACATGACATTTCCAGAGATTGAAGTCGACTCGTGATAAACTTTTTTCATTCAGCTTTCTGCCTAGAGCTATTTGCTTTCGCTATTTTGAAGTGTTACAAACATACCTGCTTTTTTACCATATTAATGTTCCCTTTACTCTGTCGTATGAAATGACTATTTGGGCAGGTGAGCCAAAATTCTGGTGGCCCTAATTATGCATACATGCATTATTCGAACATTGAATAATTTCTCTGGTAGTCTAAAGTAGTGTTCACAAATTTGTCCTGCGATATGGGGTTGCTGACCATACTTTGCCCAGCAAACTGTCAAACGAGAGTAGCTTTATTGTAGCTCACAAGTGCGATTCTGGGGTCTTCCTGACATTTGCCCGATCGTATAAAAATTTAAGGGTGGATTACTTCAATCCTTTTAAAAATCTTGTATGTACGACACTAATAACATAATCTTTACTCAGATACTCTAGCCAATACTTATCCTCAACATATAGTTAGTACTGTGTAATTTAAAACTACAATTGTGCCATGTTTGACTTTAGTTTGGAAAAGTTTTTTAGTTATTGTTAACGACGCGTGTTATACCTTTCGTTTTAAAAATGTATTTTGATAATCCTGTTTTTAGTAGTCTAATTATTGCAAAAATGTGCAAATGTAATTTTCTCTTTTTTTAATTTGGCTGAGCCCTATTGCGCATTACAATTTCTATAAATCTAATCCATACGTACTCAATTAAATTAATTAGATTCTCATCTGCATTCCCTATTCTTTTTGATTAGACTCACTTAAGTATTACATCCTAATTTTCAAATTACAAAGGAGCTTCAGTTATTTTTGAGATCTATATACATACTACTGTTTTATATGAATTGATGTCTAACGCATCATCGATGATAAATAATTAAGATAGCCACTTGAACATGTCTGGGTCGAACAGAACAAAATGAACTTTTGTACTCCTTAACAATTATACGTGCGGAATGAAATGACAATATCGATATCAATCAATTGATTATTTTTTATAAGCATAGCATTGTACCTGGCATTACGGTAAATATACTAGTCACCATTACTATGTTTCCGTTTATTTCGGTGCCCGGGATGCACATATGGGAATGTGTCTATATTTTAAATTTTGAACAAAATGTGACATGCATTTAATATTCTATAATAGTATATTATTTTATATGGAGGAAAAGTGATACTTTTCATGGCGCGCTCGTGTTTAACAGCCGAACGGAGTGAGGCTGGTAATAGAGAGCAAGCCATGAAAAGTAACTTTTCCTCCAAATAAAATATGCTGTTTTTTCTTCAAATGTCGACAAATGAATGCAAAACACCTCTTTTTAATAGCAATAATAATAATTATTATTAAAGATAAGTGGATTCGCAAGGGGGCTCAGACCGGTGTCGGTGAATAGGCACAGGTTGTGGCTATAGTAATGTAACATAAAGCTGTCAGTGCACACTGTCAACAATAATTATTTTTTTAAAATTGCGTCTCCGATTGCGTTTTAATTCCGTATTGAGAAGCAGTTATTGTGTAAGTTCGATTAAATAATAACCAATTTGTTCCTAAATTCGTGATTTTTAGAAATGCAGTGTACAAATTGAGTGATAAATAAAAATTTTAGTTTAATAAATTTTGAGTTGTTGGCGCTTGTTTGTATCTATGTTGCTATGACAACACTTTTACCTCCGCCGGCGGAAAAGTGAAAAGTAAACCTCATCCGGCGGAGGAAAAACGAAACTTTACGGCCGCCTACACAGTCGAGTAATGACGGATTTACTGACGTTTGAAGAACAAATTATTTCTATTATTTATGCTTAAGTAAGTGTGTAATCATTTTCGCTCTGTTGTATTACGAAAATAATATTATCTTCTTAGTTTGGGCTGAAAAGCCAATTAGGGTGATCCGTTTGTCAGAAAAGATACCGACATGTTTTAGATAATTTGATATTAATATTTTAGCTCTTAGGTTTGATCTGTTTTCTATTCACAAGTTTTAAAAACAGTGCCAAACTTGCCACTTGTTTGTTAATTGTCAATAGAAGGGTTTGACTATTGACGAAATACTAAGTAGATTAGGAATTTATTATTTAATCTATTTACAGGTTATGCAAAATAAGGAGGATCCTGAGATGAGCAGATGAAAGAAAAGAAGAGTCAGTGTACGACAGAGATAGCGAAGACCAAATTTTAGTAAAGTTCACTCCGCGCAGAAAATAAAAACGGAATCAGATCCCTATACGGTCGCTGGGATAAGTACTACTCATGTTTCGCTGTTTCTTATTTATGTAATAATTATGCTTTTATTGTTATGATGTTAATGGTTGGGGTAATAATAAGCCAAGTCGGCAATAAAATTGACTGTTGCGTATATTTGATGAGCATTTATTACTTGGCAACATTTAAAGAAAGACATTTTATTGGCAGCACTGGGCTAGTACACAATACCACAAAAAAATAATACAAATTTTACATTTACATTAAAATAAATTTGAACAAGGTCAAAAACATTTTTCAATTATCATATATACCAATAATATAAGGAAATATATTAATAATATAACAAAACAGATATCACAAAATATTACATAAAAGTAAAAGATAGGTAAGTAGGTATTTATTAATTTCATGTTGGTATTTCTTCTATTCCTGACAGGGAACCCTAGGTTAAATTATCATCAGAACTATAATCTGAACTGCTGTCATTATCATACAAATTTATTATTTACTCATCTACAACAATGTCCAGAATAGGTTCGCTTCCCATATACTGAAAGACAATCCAATTGTCTTTGATATACCCAATCCCAATTCTGTTTGCCTTTTTTCAGCGTGATTTCCACTGCTCCACCGTAAACTGTTCAACAAACCCATCGGTTAATTTCATTACATCTGTGCCCACACTACTTCAATAGGGTTAAGAACAGGATGATACGGAGATAGTTCAACCACGATGTGTCCCGCACAGGAAACTATTTCATCGATCTTATAAGTTTTCTCCCTTGGTTTCGCCATTTTAATAAGACTGTAGAGCTCCGGTTTTAATATTTTATCGCCAAATGGAACATTTTTCTTGCCTTACTACTTTTTCATGTCTTCTTTCCTTGCTAACGATGTAGGACACTTACTTATTTGCCTATCGTGATATGGGGCGTTGTCGATCACTACTACACTGCTAGGGCGTAAGTTCGGCACTAGGTTGTTTTTTACCCACCTTTCACAATTCATCTCATTATGGTAATCGCCAGTACTGCAGTGTGACTTCCATCTGACATATGAATTTGGCACCAAACCATCTTCTCCTCCAGTGGTCGCGATTGTTAGGCGTGTGCCTTTTGATACAGGTTGTCTTATGTTTTCGTCATTTTCGTCGCTCCAAGATTTTTGGATTGTATCTGATGAATGTATGCATGTTTCATCCATGTAAATAACTTGGTACTTGTTTTCAATTTTATGGATATTGTGGATGGTTCTGCGTAACACATCTTGATAAGCATCGTCCAAAGTCTGGGGCTGATCAATGACAGTTTGTGACAAGAGGGGCTGCATTGTATTGGCTGGCAGGAACGTCAAACTGGTGAGAGCAGTTTGATTACGGAAAGTGACGCCCCCACCATTTCGAGTTGCCACGAGATGTGGCCCATCAAATCCCATCGTCCTCCCTCAGGCTGGAGAACACCAAATTACAAAGTCTGGAGCTGATCACTGGGGAGTGATCCAACAAACCCCATTTTTACCCCTGTCACACTAGGGATCGCCAAAGGAATGAGTCTGAGGCCGATGCTTCGAGTGGAAGCGGCCTCAGGTGGTAGATGCATAAACCTACTCGCATCGTCCGGTGAAAGACCACCACACCAGAATTGGGAAGCGCTAAGTGGTTTTCCCAAATCACGTTCCGCTTCCGCGCTGGTGGTCCCGGGTTCCACAGTAGGAATATATGGACATGATGGTGCTTCCAGGATCAAAATATTCCGGAAGTAAACTCCCCGGCCATTCGGATCTCCGGGCGCTGGGTGGCCCTGGGAGCCCTTCATTTCGCATTTCACAGATAGCAAAGAGACCGAACCAATTTAGAATAGATTTCTGCAACATAAGAGGCCTAAATACAAACATAAATTTCGGTACACCAATGTACAACAGTGAATACCCCTATCCTGGTTACGACCTACATACCCGATTTAGATATAAATCCGGAATTTGCCTTTTTGTCGGAAGCGACCTTTCATGCCACCGCGAGGAAACACTCGAACCGAACAACCTTGACGTCATGTGGCTCAAGTTCACCGCCAGGGGATTAACCAAGTTTATATGTTGTCTCTATCGCCCTCCGAGCGATAGAGCCTACCAAAGCTTTTTTAACACTAGCTACTAATGAAGGGAAAATCGGATGATTTTTAGAATCGAATATCTTGCATTCGAATACTTTTGAGAATCGAATGATTATTCGAATACAAAGAATCGAATTGTTTGGATTAGTCGCGATATCCCAAATGTTTCAATTAGCGATTCAACCTCTCGGGATTTCGAGTTACTTCGAAGTCTCGTTCTCGAATTCAAATTTACTTGTCTGATTCTGGATTGTTTGATCTTGAAGTCTTCATTCTTGATACATTTAAGCATAAGAGCAAAATCGTTAATAAAGGTTAGCGAAAGCATGCATTCATGATTAAAAAATAAAATATTGGTTAAAAGTGGTTTTCGTTTAGAAATTATGAAAAATTTTATTAAAGATTTACTAAAGTCATCACTTTTTAATAATTTAAATTTGAATTTCCAAAACACCTTATCTTCTGCATATTGCAAAAATATGTATGCCATACCTATCGATTACCGCATTTAAAATTACAGTTTACTACAGAATATTCAACAATTACAAAACTACCACAGTAATTAAACTACTCTATTTTATACTTTTTATAGTATAGCCTTTTCGATTATTGTTCACCATAATACAAAACAAAGCCCGCTATTATTTGTTGCTCAGACGGCAGACCAGCATAAATGAACAAGTTATATTATAATCGCATTTGACGCGAATTGTGCCGATTCATATTTCATTTCGATTCAACCAGCATTCGAGGGACGATTAATGCGTTGTTAGCGCATTCGAATATTTTTAGTATTTGAATTCTTCGTTGAGAATCGAATGCATTCGAATGCAAGCCAGAATCGAATACTTCGATTATTTGTATTCGAATAGTCCCTTCACTACTAGCTACCCCTTTTGACTCAATACAGGTCGATCACCCCAGTTCAGAAATAATTGTTCTGGGTGACTTCAATGCCCACAACACCAACTGGCTCACACATCACAACAAAACCGACAACGAAGGTAGAGAAGCTGAAGCATTTGCCATCAGCTGCGGGCTTACTCAACTTGTAGACGAACCAACTCGAATCTCAGAGAGGGGCGAAATCGCCGCCCTCCTGGATCTTTTTCTGACCACCAATCCTGACCAGTACAAGGTTACAGTTGGTCCGCCATTAGGTACTTCCGACCACAAACTTATTACAACGGTTTGTGAATTGCCACCCATACAGAAGAATCTACCATTGCCTCGCAAAATCTGGCATTACAATTCTGCAAACTGGGACGATCTAAGGGAGTTCTACCTAGATTTTCCTTGGCTCGACGTCTGCTTTGGCACTGACGACCCGTCAGTCAGCTGCGAAGATATCACGCAAGTAATCTCCTCAGGAATGGAAGCATACATCCCAAATTCCATCAAGTTACCATCAAAAGGAAAGCCCTGGTTCAACAGAAGATGCGAAAGAGCTGTAGGTAGGAAACAGCAAGCCTACAAGTACTGGCAGCAAAATCAGACCGCCGAAAATCGCAACTATTTTATCGAAGCGAGAAACGAGTGCAAGCGTGTGATCGACGAAACTAAGGACAAACACAGTAAAAGGATCAGAAATAAACTTTTGCAATGGCCCAGTGGTTCCAGGAATTTCAGGTCGGTAGCAAAGGCAGTAAGTAACAACTTTACAAAAACGTCTCTCCCACCTTTGACGGACGAACGTGGCATCACGGCGATTACAGCCAAGGAAAAAGCAAACATGCTCGCCAAAATGCAAACATGCTCATCGCACTCTACCTTAGACGTCCCCCAAGGCAAGACTCTCCCCACCATACCGCACATCAACACTATCATGGCAGAAGTCAAGTTTTCTCACCGTGATATTCGCAAAATCCTTAAAGAACTAGATACGCAAAAGGCATCAGGACCGGACGGAGTACCTGCCATCGTGTTAAAGAACTGCGCCAACGAACTAATACCCGTTTTTTCCAGGCTTTTTTCTCTGTCTTATGGAAAAGGGATTTACCCATCTTCTTGGAAAGTCGCTCGAGTGCAACCTGATTCAAAAAAAGGCAAGAAAACTATGCTCTCAAACTATCGTCCAATTGCCTGGCTTCCAATAATCTCCAAAGTTATGGAACGTGTAGTCAATCAGCAACTACTCAAGTATCTCGAGAACAACAAAATAATCAGCGATAATCAATACGGCTTTCGCAAAGAGAGATCGACAGGAGATATATTGGCCTATGTCACTCATATATGGAGTAGGGCAATTGAGAACTATGGAGAGTCTCGAGCGATTGCGTTGGATATTTCAAAGGCATGCGACAGAGTTTGGCATGACGGACTGCTCAACAAACTACCGTCCTTCGGACTGCCGACTTCTCTCTGCAGCTGGCTTGCCAGTTTCCTTTAGAGCCGATCTCTGCACGTTGCAATCGATGGACATATCTCGGACACATTAACCATCAACGCGGGCGTGCCTCAGGGCGCAATACTTTCACCAACTCTGTTCCTCATCTATATTAATGACTGCTTATATGAAAAGTATCACTTTTCCTCCATATAAAATAATATACTATTATATGGAGGAAAAGTGATACTTTTCAAGGCGCGCTCGTGTTTAACAGCCGAACGGAGTGAGGCTGGTAATAGAGAGCATGCCATGAAAAGTAACTTTTCCTCCAAATAAAATATGCTGTTTTTTGTTCAAATGTCGACAAATTAATGCAAAAACATCTCTTTTTAATAGTAATAATATCTAATTATTATTAAAGATAAGTGGGTTCGCAAGGCGGCTTAGACCGGTGTCGGTGAATAGGCACAGGTTGTTGCTATAGTAATGTAACATAAAGCTGTCAATGGACACTGTCAACAATAATTATTTTTTTAAAATTGCGTCTTCGATTCCATTTTAATTCCTTATTGATAAGCAGTTATTGAGTAAGTTCGATTAAATAATAACCAATTTGTTCCTAAATTAGTGATTTTTAGAAATGCAGTCACAAATTGAGTGATAAATATAAATTGTAGTTTAATAAATCTTGAGTTGTTAACGCTTATTTTGTTGTGTGTTTGTATTGTATCTATGTTGCTATGACAACACTTTTACCTCCGCCGGCGGAAAAGTGAAAAGTAAAGCTCCGGCGGAGGAAAAACGAAACTTCACGGCCGCCTACACAGTCGAGTAATGACGAATTTACTGACGTTTGAAGAAAAAATAATATACTATTACTTATCTATGACGACCATAAGATGGAGTATTCAGAAGAAGAAAAACTAAATAGATATGGTTTACTTATTTTATTTAAACGGCGAAAATGCATCCAGAGCTTGCAATGAATATAATAGGCAGTTTCCACATAGTCCACCTCTGCCGTGAAAGGCAAAAGAAGGTACTCGCAAAAATCAAGTTTCGAGATAATTAAAGTTTAGGAAATTTTTGTGCCTTAAGTGCATTTTTAACATTGGAAATGTTTTTTTCTTCAAACGTCAGTAAATCCGTCATTACTCGACTGTGTAGGCGGCCGTGAAGTTTCGTATTTCCTCCGCCGGAGCTTTACTTTTCACTTTTCCGCCGGCGGAGGTAAAAGTGTTGTCATAGCAACATAGATACAATACAAACAGACAACAAAATAAGCGTCAACAACTCAAGATTTATTAAACTACAATTTGTATTTATCACTCAATTTGTGACGGCATTTCTAAACATCACTAATTTAGGAACAAATTGGTTATTATTTATCGAACTTACTCAATAACTGCTTATCAATACGGAATTAAAACGCAATCGGAGACGCAATCTTAAAAAAATAATTATTTTTGACAGTGTCCACTGACAGCTTTATGTTACATTATATTCACCGACACCGGTCTAAGCAAGGCCACCTACGACCGTGGTCTAAGCCGCCTTGCGAACCCATTTTTCTTCAATAATAATTAGATATTATTACTATTAAAAAGAGATGTTTTTGCATTAATTTGTCGACATTTGAAGAAAAAACAGCATATTTTATTTGGAGGAAAAGTTACTTTTCATGGCTTGCTCTCTATTACCAGCCTCACTCCGTTCGGCTGTTAAACACGAGCGCGCCATGAAAAGTATCACTTTTCCTTCATATAAAATAATATACTATTGTTTTCCTATTATGGGGTATCAAATCACGAAAAAGTGCATGCTACATTTGGCACATCACGTAATATACGTGAGAGATCGTGTTAGTCTGTTTCTGAGGACGGAATCGGTTCAAATGACAAAAATAAATTAAAGCTAACTGAAACTAACCGAAAGTTGATTGATCGACTAACCCAAACTAACTAAAAGTAACCAAAAGCACAAAAAGGGTTAAAATGAATCGGAACAAATTAAAAAAATAAAAGGAAGTTAAAACTATCTCAAAGTACTCGAAATTTGGCGAATAACCAAAACTAACCATAAAAATTAAAATTGGTATTAAAACCTTTCGGATCCGGTTCAAATTACTAAAATAAATTGGAACTAACTAAAACTAACCGAAAGTAACCAAAAGCTCCAAAAAAAGGCTAAAACGTATCGGAACAGATTAAAAATATTAAAGTAAGTTAAAACTAACCAAAACGAACCGAATTTTGGCGACTAACCAAAACTACCCAAAAACATTAAATTCGATTATAACGTATCGGCGCCGATTGAAATGACTAAAATTAAAACTAACTGAAATTAACTGAATATTGATTGAACGACTACCCACCACGACTATCTAACCCAACCTAACCCAATCTAACCTAAACTAACCAAAACCATCAAATATGGCTAAAACGTATCGAAACAGATTAAAAATATTGTAGTAAGTTAAAAATAACCCAAATTAACCGAATTTTGGCGACTAACCAAAATTAACCAAAAACATTAAAATTGGTTATAACATATCGGAAAGTTGATTGAATGACTAACAAAAACTAATCAAAAGTAACCAAAAGCACCAAAACGGGCTAAAATGTGTCACCTACACAAATTAAAGTAAGTTAAAACTAACCAAAACGAACCGAATTTTGGCGACTAACGAAAACTAACCAGAAACATTATATTTGACTATAATGTATCGGGGCCTGTTCAGATGAATACTTTGGTTTCTTGACAGTGAGTTTCCAAGGTCGCATCACGACACGGACAATTTTAGAAAACGTCAGGACACGGTTTATGCATAACTGATTATAACGTATCGGAACCCGCTCAAATAAGTAAAATAAATTGAGACTAAGTGCAAGTAACCGAAAGTTGATTGGACGACTAACCAAAACTAACCAAATCTATTAAAATTGATTAGAACGTATCGGAACCAGTTCAAATGACTAAAATAAGTTGAGACTAAGTGAAACTAACCGAAAGTTGATTAGACGACTAACCAAAACTAACCAAATCTATTAAAACCCACTATAACGTATCGGAACCGGCTCATGCAAGTAAGTAAAATACCTTGAGATTGAGTGAAACTAACCGGAAGTTAATTAGACAACTAATCAAAACTAACCAAATTTATTAAAATTGATTATAACGTATCAGAACCAGCTCAAATAAGTGAAATAAGTTGAGACTAACGTAAATGAAACTAACCACAGATTTAGGAAGGGGAAACTAACCGCAAGATGATTAGACGACTAACCAAAATTAACGATTATAACGTATCAGAACCAGCTCAAATAAGTGAAATAAGTTGAGACTAAGTGAAACTAACCAAAAGTTGATTAGACGACCAAGCCAAACTAACCAAATCTATTCTAATTGATTATAACGTATCGAAACCGACTGAAATGACTAAAATAAGTAGAGACTAAGTGAAACTAACCGGGAGTTGATTAGACGACTATCCAAAACTAACCAAATTTATTAAGCTTAATTATAACGTGTTGGAACCGACTCAAATGACTAAAATAAGTTGAGACTAAGTGAAACTAACCGAAAGTTGATTAGACGACTAACCAAAACAAACCAAATCTATTAAAATTTATTATAACGTATCAGAACTAGCTTAAATAAGTAAAATAAGTCGAAACTAAGTGAAACTAACCGAAAGTTGATTAGACGACTAACCAGAACTAGCCAAATCTATTAAAATTGATTATAACGTATCGGAACCGACTCAAATAACTAAAATAAGTTGAGACTAAGTGAAACTAACCAAAAGCTGATTAGACAACTAACCAAAAGTATCCAAATCTATTAAAACTAATCGGAGCCGGCTCAAATAGGTAAAATAAGTTGAGACTAAGTGAAACTAAGTGGAAGTTGATTCGACGATTACCCAATCTCCAATATTAACCAAATTTATTAAAATTGATTATAACCATAGATGAATATAGCTAACGCAATAGATCGAACAAGACACGGCAACGTTCGGGCCCCCCTAAATGGATGCAAGCTTTGCAAAGTCTGCATCCATAGGAGAAATTAACGCGCAATGTTGCCATGGTTCACCATGTGTAATGTATGAGACAAAATCAGACGAGCGTAGCGGTCGGCGGCGGGAGGCCGCGGCGCGGCGCTAGGATTATTGGCTTCAGCCCGACTTTTCATTATTTTTCGCCGATTATTGCAGGTGGTAACAAATTTTAACTATTTCGTATTTATTCAGTCTTTATCGAAGGGAGCGTCGGCGTCGCTGTAGTAGTCATAAAACATGTCTAGAAATAAATGTGAATATTTTAATTGTGGACTTAGTAGGCGCAAAAATAAAGATGGTCATATGTTTAGATTTCCAAAAGACGAAAAAAATTACAAAGCAATTGATAATATATTGTGGTATGTACCTATCTATTTGAAATTGCGAAAAGAAAACAATGTACATTTATTATCTACTCCGAGTGGCATCATACAGGGTGACCAAACATATATGAAAAAAAAAAAAATACTTTTCGGATACTTCCATGTTCTTAAATTGCTCGGACCCATTAGTTTAGTTTTCACGGGGGGTGCATTTTTCTCATATGCTCTACTTCGTAACCTTAGGCCCTTAGCGGGGGCGAGTGTAACCTCTAAGATTAAATGTGTATATTTGTTTAAGTGTCTTTTCACTCATAAAAAAAATCTTACCCTTTCCAAGTTTTAAGTTAAAATAACAGATTGTCAAAATTTGTTTTTTTTATTAGTTAAATAAACATACTCAAGATTTTGGGGCTTATAGTCAGTCAGTAACATTATATAATAATGGAACGTTATTTTTGTTGTCAAAATTTTACGCAAAGTTTTTCGATTAAGTAAACCCATGTTAAATGAACCTCATCAAATCACGATCCGCAGGCGAGGGATTTTGGGAGTTCATTTGTCGAGGGAGTCTATACTCAAAAGCGAAAAACTTTAAGGAATAGTTTTACCTGTATAATGACCCAAAATATATTTAACCGAACTATTTGTCACAAGAAAATTAGTTTTTCGAAAAAGTGCTTTTGCTCATTGCTCTCAATAGGTCAAACGCAAAACGTTTCAAAATTTTCATTGACTATAGCCGACTTTATTTTTTGACGGAGCGGAAACTTTGTCGAAAAATTGATTCTAGGGATTTTGTCGATGAAAACGACGGCTATTGGATGAATTTCAAAAATAAAGCGTTTTATTGGTTGACGGGTATGGGGAGGGGAGAAATAGGATAAAACATCTTTAGCTTAAAATTGAAAGGTTGACAAGGATGGTTTTGATTAATTATTATTATGCAATTTATTTTAGTTAATGCCAATTCAGGGTAGAACAGATGTGAGTTCAAATAAGTAAATATAAAAAACTAGTACTTATAATACAGCTACATACCTCCTACTCTGCAGTGTGGCCCAAATTAAATTTTTCGTCCATTTTTCAATGTTAAATAACTTATTTATTTGGTGAGCGATTTTAGTGATTTTCTGACACGCTCCCAATTTGAATATCTAAATATCACCAAGTGGACTAAACGTATTATTAGGGTCAAGTCTTGGTTCAGGTATAATAATTACTTTTCGGCTCGTTGGGCGAGTAAACTTTAAAGCTTTAAAAATCGACTGTTTTTATACACTGTTTTTTACCGGGGTTATTTTCAACACCATATTAGAGCGTGGCTGACGTAAAATACAGGCTATGGCGCGAAAAGTCTGAGGCTCATTGTTGTTATGGAACTTGACAACTGACCAACGCAAACAAACTCCATTACAATAATGAGCCTTAGTTGATCACGTGACTTTTCGCGCCATAGCCTGTCTTTTACGTCAGCCATGGTTAGAGCCTGTGCTGAAAGTTGGAACAGGATTTCAGGTTCAGGAAATCATCATGTTTTATTCTCTTCTTAAACTAAACCTCCAAACTATTTAATTTGATACTTTTCAATCTATAGAGTGTATTGACTATCAAAAAAAAAAGAATAGGTTTCTATTTTTAAAAAACTTCATTTATACAATCTCCGATATAATCACAGAGAAGATGTATCGTTTTAGAGATGTCTTCTCGATTGCCTTCCTATTCAATATTCTAGATTTAGAGCCCTATTAATTATTGTTCCAGGAAATGCTTCTCTTGCTGGTTTACCCTCAGATGTGATAAAGAATAAATATCTGTATGAAAAACATTTTATGGACAATGATTATCGAACAGAAAAAAAAACATTTCTTGAAAAAAGGCGCAGTTCCACTTAAATACTCTGAATCTTCTGGGAGGCGAGGTAATGGTTCGCCAATTGAATCGTTGGCAGTTTTAACTCCCCAGAAAACATATTTAGATAAGAAGCGGGCATGATGTCCCCAGTATATACCAGAGAGCAAAAAAAATGCGTTTAGAAAATGAGGATTCTGATACAGACGTACATTTCTTGGATGAAATCATTGATCTACAAGATAGTATAACGACTCCTAGAAAATAAAAAATTAAAAGTCATATTAGATATCAAGCCTCAAAAATTAAAAATTACAAAAGCAAACTTAAGAAACTGCGAACCAACACCTAAAATTTTGGAAAAAAATAATAATGTTTTGAACATATTATCGTTTTTGGCACTTTTGACCCCCGTAGCAAAAACGTTTGTTTTAATGCAAGTAAGAGACAGACGTAGAAATTTCACAAAAAGCGAGAAAGAATTGTTTTTTTGATATAGGTTTCATCCCCAGACTAATTATTATCTGTGATCAGGGTAGTAAAAATAGAGGAGCTTTGAACTTACTTGGGGTGACTAAAGAGCATTATAAGATCCTTTACACAAATAGTGCACTATATAAAAATCGGCCTCTCCTATTTTTCAATCCGCATGGCCCGCCGTTCGCTTCGCTCGTTACGGGGGCTCAAGAAAAGGAATCTAACCAGGTGCTAACCCAAACTAACCCAAGACATACCCAAAATCAAGAAAAAACTGTTTAGAGACATAATCTTAAACAAAAAAAATTAAAAAAGCAACGTGGTTTGAACCCGGGCCGTCCAGGTGAGACCCAGCTATCTAAACCTCTACACCACAAGAGCTCTTGACAGAAATTGATTGCATCACGAACACGAAGACATATTGTAATACGAGATGGATTGACCAATTGGAGAGGTCGATTTTCACATAGTACACTATTTGTGTAAAGGATCTTAAAATGCGACTAAAGATAAGCCTTATAGCGGCGATAGTAAAATCATCGCGATATTCGATGCTCCCCATCTTTTCAAGAGCATTAGGAATAATATGCTTTCTGGGGTTTTCAAGCTATTTGTTAAAATAATAAGCTTCGATATTATAAGAAAAACGTATGAAATCGATAAAAATTCGACTACAGCTAGAACGCTGCCTAAAATAACTGAGAAGCATATTAATCCAAATGCATTTGAAAAGATTTCCTGTAAGTTGGCTTCGCAGATTTTTTCAAACAGTATGGCTTCCGCTATAAAAAGATGCGTTGATTAAAAAAAAGTTGACCAAAAAATTGGTACAGATACTGCCGGTTTTGTTCTAACGTTGAATAATATCTTTGATGCTTTGAATAGTAAGTAATTGTTTTCTAAAAATCCAGATAATTGTGGTTAAGCGAAAGAAATACACACGCTATTGATGCTTTAAATGAAGATAAAAATATATTTGAATCATTACTAAAAATATCAGGTAATAGCAAGAAAGAAAATGTACTGTCTAGACCACTTTGCTTTGAGGGCGTGGTACAAACCATTAACGGAGTAACCGAACTTTTCAATCAGGAAAAAGAACAAAACTTTCTTTTAACAAGTAGACTCAATCAGGATTTTTTAGACATTTTTTCTCAGTTATTCGACAAAAAGGTGGTTAATCCAACAGCGCGGTCATTTCATCTGTCTTTTAGAATACAGACAATAACCGCACTACTCAAGCCATCAAAAATTTCCAATTGCGAACCTGATCATGACTTTCCTCTCCTAATGACAAATAATACTCCAATCTGTAACTTTAGTGCAAATGATTCTGAGATGGAACAAATCGATTCAGAAATCGGTGAAGTTGTTTTCGACTCGGTTTTCGATCATAGTGATCTACCATTCCGGGAATAACCAGAATCGTTTGTCTATAATCCGCCAAGCGATAATCCAAAAACTGCTAGTCTTGAAGACTGCGCTGTAAATTACTATTCTGGCTATCTTTTATATAAACTTCTAGAGAAATTTCATTGCACCACTTGTCAACAACAATTAGGAACAAATGAGCATTTATATGACGAAAATCAATTATTTCTATTGCAGAAAAACCATGGCTCTGATACAAAATTATTTTTAATAGCGCCGGCGAAAGATCTAGAAAAAGTTGTTTATAAATCAATGATTGAGTTCAAAAAATATTTTGCTATTTACAGACATCAAGCGTATGTTATGTACAAAATTAAAAATCAAATAATGTCTTTGAATGCTTTACAGTTAGGCAAAAAAAAAAACAATTTATGCTATGAACATAGGGATTTTTTATGTCCCATATGATTATAGGCAAGTTTTGCAAGTTGTACGGCTATGAAAAGAAAAAATTTAGTCAAAAAATCAAAAACCTTAGATACGAATAATTAATTCATGGGTTACAATAAGCTTTAACAATATTTAATTAGTACATAGACTTTTTATCTTGCGCAAAGTGTTACAGCAAGGACTGAACGGAGGTTTATTTTCCACTATTTTATATTTTATTTTCAACCAAAATAACCAATGGATGTATTTTTTGCCCTCATATTGCAGAATGAGTGATTATTCTGTAATCTTTGGCAATAGTCAGTCTCTCCATATAGGAATTATTTCTATTTATACAGATATATATGGTAATATGGTGTGACACTATGTACTTAAGTTATGTAATTATGTATATTTAAATTAGTTATTAGTTCACACTCATCTGTAAATAAGAATTTATATTAATGGAAAATTTCTATTATTCTTTTTCTGATATTCTGTAATGGCAATAGTCACTGTCACTGTCCATATTCCATGTATTATTTGTATTTATACAAATATATGGTGATTCACAGCCAGTCGCACAAGTCGGCAACATTGCTTGTGTCTCGCCCGTTTCACAGGCAAATTATTACAAGAAGCTGGGGAGTTTTCGCATGACTGTCAGTTCTAAATCGTCCTATCTCATGGTTTATCTATTGCGTTAGGTATATTCATCTATGTTATAACGTATCGTAACTGACTCAAATGACTAAAATAAGTTGAGACTAAGTGAAACCACCCGAAAGTTGATTCGACGATTAACCAAGACTAACCAAATCTATTAAAATTGTATATAACGTATAGTAACCGGTTCAAATGACTAAAATAAGTTGATATTAAATGAATCTAACCGAAAGTTGATTAGCCGACCACCTAAAACTAACCAAATCTATTAAAATTGATTATAACGTATCGTAACCGTTCAAATGACTAAAATAAGTTGATTTTAAGTGAAACTAACCGAAATTTGAATTGACGACTAACCAAAAGTAACCCAGTCTATTAAAATTATTTATAACGTATCGGAAACGGTTCAAATGACTAATGTAAGTTAAGATTGAGTGAAACTAACCGAAACTTGATTGTAAGACTAACCAAAATTAACCAAATCTATTAAAATTAATTATGACGCGTCGGAACCTGTTCAGATGACTAAAATAAGTTGACACTAAGTGAAACTAACCGAAAGGTGATTGGACGAGTAACCAAATCTAAACAAATATATTCAAATTGATTATAGTGTATCGCAACCGGTTTAAATAAGTAAAATAAATTTAGACTTAGAGCCCGTTCTCACTTGTCGGGTGTAGGATCCGTTTTTTAATCGGATGTCGCCGCCTCTATTCACACTAGTCGGCTGTCGTACCCGATCGTAGCTGGAGCCAAGCACCCGACAATATTTGTCGGAGCCGACAAAAAAACGGAGTCGGATAGATGTGAACAGCTTCATACAAAATGTATTGCCACTAGAGCACCCGATATTTTGTCGGATCCTACACCCGACAAGTGGGAACGGGCTCTTGTGTAACTAACAGAAAGGTGATTGGACGACTAACCAAATATATTGAAATTGGTTACAACATATTGGAACCGGCTCAAATAAATAAAATAACTTGAGACTAAGTGAAACTAACAGGAAGTTGATTAGACGACTAACCAAAAGAAACCAAGTATATTAAACTTGATTCTAACGTATCGGAACCGACTCGAATGACTAGAATAATTTGAGACTAAGTGAAACTAACCGCAAGTTTATTAGGCCAGTAACCAAAACTAACCAAATTTATTAAAATTGATTATAACGTATCAGAACCAACTCAAATAAGTGAAGTAAGTTGAGACTAAGTGAAACTAATCAAAAGTTGATTACACGACTAACCCAAACTAACCAAATCTATTAATTGATTATAACGTATCGGAACCAACTCAAATGACTAAAATAAGTTGGGACTAAGTGAAACTAACCGGAAGTTGAATAGACGACTAACGAAAACTAACCAAATTTAGTAAACTTAATTATAACGTATCGGAACCGACTCAAATGACTAAAATAAGTTGAGACTAAGTGAAGCAAACCGAAAGTCGGTTAGACGTTAAACCAAAACTAACCAAATCTACTAAAATTGATTGTAACGTATCGAAACCAGCTCAAATAAGTAAAATAAATTGAGACTAATTTTAACTAACCGATAGTTGATTAGACGGCTAGCCAAAACTAACCAAATCCATTAAAATTGATCATAACGTATCGAAACCGACTCAAATAACTAAAATAAGTTGAGACTAAGTAAAACTAACTGAAAATTCATTAGATGACTAAATGAAAACTAACCAAATCTATTAAAATTGATTATAACGTATCGGAACCAGCTGTAAAATAATTTGAGACTAAGTGGAATTAGCCGAAAGTTGATTAAACGACTAACCAAATCTATTAAAATTGATTATAACATAACGGAACCGGCTCAAATAAGAAATAAAGTTGAGACTAAGTGAAACTAACCGAAAATTGATCAGACGACTATCCAAAACTAACCAAATCTATTAAAATTGATTATAATGTATTGGAACCGACTCAAATGACTAAAATAAGTTGATATTAAGTGAAACTAACCGCGTTAGATCAGGGATTGTGCGAATCGAATGCAGTTTTTACAACCACCACTAATGTTGTAAATTGTAAAAACGATCGAAACTTGAAGTAATATGCATTTATGTGGTATATTTTGGTAAACTAAACTTACGTAATCTGCTAAAAGTAATTTTTTATATTAGATTGTGTTAAGGGTGGGTGAGGGTGACTTTTAGTTTCTCACTACAGACTAGTCGTGTCTCATATCGTTAGATCGAGGAATGTCAGACGAATCGAATTCAAATGGTCTTTTGCTTTTTCAACCACACTTATAACTTTATAAATTGTAAAGAAGAACGAAACTTTAATTAATATGCATTTATTTGGTATATTTTGGTAAAGTAAACTTACGTAATCTAACCTGATCTCACCCAAACTTCTATCAACTATTATATTTCCACATAATTCAGAGTTTTCTCAGGTCTCAAATTTAGTAAGCGTTGCATTCTGCTTCGGCATTTTCAATGTCTCCCCTGGTTGCATCTTTGTGAAGGACTGTGAATTTTTATAATTTCTTTCTAAAAACTTGTATATACATGTTTTTGGACCTGATTTTTTTATCCAAATTAAAACCAAAGCATTCTGCCGTCGACTAATTAGTGTTTTGCCGCTTAAATTATTTTGCCCTTGTAATTGTTTAAAAGCTAATTTTTGAAAAAAAAATGGCAAAACAATGTATGAGCTTATACCTTGTTTTGCAAGATTGCAAGTGTATTTTTATATTTAAAATTTAGATAAAACTGTCGAAGTAGGGTATATTTATACATTGCAACTTTATAATCAAAAACAAGAACAAATTATTTAATTTGTTTAAAAATCCTTCAATAAAACATTACTTTACTAAAGCACTAACGGTGGGAAAAAATACCTTATACAAATTAACGTAAGGGTAAATTCAAAACAACGTACTTATGAGTTTTTAACTTAATTTTATTATAACATATTTTGCAAGACTGGATCAAGACAGCGGCAAAGTAGTGTATATTAAACGAGTAGGTACAGGGTCATTTTTTATATTTTCCCACCCCCCTTACCTTTTTTGTGCCACTATTTAGAAAAAAGATGTAAATATAAAAGTTGTAGTGCTGGAGAAGTAGTTCTCAGAAAACATATATTTGTCTATACAGGGTGTTGCAAAAAGTGCGAAAAACAAAAAATATTTTTTTTTTAAATAGAAGATCCTGTATATTTCTCAGGACGAAAGATCTTTATTCTCCGATTACAAAAATATATAATTTGTCTACATTTGCTTAAGCCATTTCCGAGCTATTAGCCTTTAAAAGTTGACAAAGCATGAATTCAAACCAATCGAAGTAGCCTTGCTCGCCATTAGTAAAAATATGAAATGTGTCAAAATAGCGGTGAATGACAGTGACAAAAACAGCTATTATGTCAAATTATTGGCTCTATTTTTTATGAAGGTTCCCTAACTGGCGAAAGATAGAACAGAACAGAGATTATCAGAACAGAAACAGAGATTATCTTGGTATGCTTCCAATTCGCCAATCTGCTCAAATAATAGGCGGGGAACCGTCCAACGGCCCAGATCTAACGCCCTTAGATGCGTTTTTGTGGGAATATTTAAAAACAAAGTTTATGCTTAGAGGAGTGCCATTATTGAAGAGCTCAGGGTGAGAATTGTATACTATATAAACGACCTTAACCAGAACAATCCAATTTTTATTGCCCATGCAACAAATAAATTAGAAAGCGACTTCCGAGATTGTATCAATAGTGGGCATATTCAATAATAATTGAAATACTGAAGTTTTTATTATCAAACATGTTAAGATACGAATTTGTATCTAATAATAAAAAATTATTAAAACAATGATTTATTTTATTTAAATCAACTTTTAAAGTTAAATAGCTCAGAAATGGCTTAAGCAAATGTAGATAAATTATATATTTTTGTAATCGGAGAACAAAGATATTTCGTTCTGAGGAGAAATATACAGGTTGTTCCATTTAAAATATATATTTTTTTTGTTTTTCACACTTTTTGCAACTCCCTGTATAGACAAAAAATATTTTCTGAGAACTACTTCTCAAGCACTACAACTTTCCTATTTACATATTTTTTCTATACAGTGGCACAAAAAGGTTAAGGGGGGTGGGAAAATATAAAAAGGGCCCTGTACATTACTTTGCCCATGAAATGTCATATTATTTTCTAGAAGTTTCCAATGGTAAAGTAAGGTATAAGCACATTTCTTACTTTGCCTATGTTAAACTAAAAATAAAAAGAAGATTTTTTTAGGTAAGAGCCCTTACATTATTTTGCCTTTATAAAAATTTTGAAAAATTATTGAGTACATTCTTTTGGCTCTCCACGACCTCAAAATGTGTGCGTGTACATTAATTTGACAAGTTATTTTCTTCCTTATTTTTCAAGATATCAAGATGATAAAAATATACACTTAGGCAGAGAAAAAAAGGAGAATTCAAAAATAAAAAAGACTAATTTTGTAATTTTTGGGAGTACATCCTTTTGCCTTTGCACGACAGACCTGTAGGCATATTAAAAAAAGGCGGATATTTCCGCAAATGGATAAGATCTACCCAAAGTTTTTGGTTTTATGGGTGATTCTATTAAAAAAGGAGACGATATTCACGATTTTTTTTTAGACATTCTGTTTATAACTCCTACTGCTTACTGGATTTATCTAACCCATTAATATTCCATTAATTTATCTTTATCTCTTCGTTTGATTTTTCAATTATAAAGTGTTCTATTGATCGATTTGCTTTTCGAGTGCCTTAAATGGCCAGAAAAATCCCTCTATCGGCGAACTGCCAAAAGGTGGCAACGCCTAAACAGATGCGCGATCAGCGATCGGTCGATCGCTTGATGATGCTCTTCTTTTTTCCAAACTTGTCGGAGGGTGAGGGTACATAAATAGTTTCTCTGATGTAAAATTATCTAAAATGTAATTAAACTAAATTATTTTGTAAGGGTTGGGGGAGGGGTAGGGGGTTTTGCGTGGAAATATTTGAAAGTTTGTTACGAGTTAAATATATAAGTTTCAAGATCTCTCGTGCCTAAGCATTTAATCAAGTGGTAAGTACCTATTTCATTCTTGTTTTTTTGAGAACTTCCAAGTTCTAATTCAATTGTTTCATCCATATTTTTTACCGGCGAATTTTCGCTCGTTTTATTTAACTTTCCGGGAAATGGACATTACTTGAATATAGGCTGTGTTGTAGTCACAATCATATCAGTAGGTCCAGTGCGAAAAACATGGCTGGTTTGTGGCTTTGACAATAATCCATAATTATTGGCTATAGGCCTATCATAGAAATCAAAATTACAAAAATTAAATTGTAAATATTTTTGAGGGGAATAGAGTAAGTAAATTAAGTTAGAAACTAGGAAAATCGCGTAAGAGAAAACTACGATGTCAATAATTTTAAGAGCGCCATTTTTTATTTTTGTGGAAGGGAAATAAGGGAGGTGACGCGGAGCTAAGATCCGGTTTATTACGGATAGATCCACACTTACGAAATGCCAAATTCTGTTTATAATTTTATCTTCGTTAGTTATTTTAAGGTCGCGTGGAGATTTGGTTTGGCGCTTTGTGCTCGTGGCTTTTCTAGTTCCAACTTAAGTTACCGGTATATTTACTATTTCTAAAGTAATTTTAAATAATTACGAAACCTGGCTTTCGTTCTAAGCTTAGAAGAATAATAATATTTTTTTTTACTAATAGGACGAAGAAGAAAAGCAAACAAATATCAGATTTAAAAAACTGCAAAAAACTGTCTTAAGAGAACATAAATACCATCCAAATTTAGAGGTTATTATATTAGTTTTGGCGTTTGCCTGTTTCTGTAATTTGACGATTATGTAGATTAGACCAATTGCCCGGAATCCGCAAAAAAGTTAAATTTGAAACAAATTTTCTCAGTCTTCCAAATCAGGCGGCCGGCCGGAGGAAGGCCGTAGTGGTTGATGATACCTAATGATCAGAAATCTGAGCGTAATTCCTGACAGAAATAATATTCGTACCGAAATATTAATGCATCTCCGTATGAACACAAGGCTAAAACAGTAACATTATCCAATGTTTTAGACGAAGAACTCTCCGCGTCCAACTCGCGTCTAGCTACACCAATCTTGAGCTAGCACGCATGTGTACATATGTACATATATTTTTCAAAGTTTTTTCCTGTTTTTTATTGATTTTGGGTTAGTTTTGTTTGGTAGCGTGAAGCAAAATATTAAAACGACAACACTGGGCTGCTGCCAAATGCGCAGGTACGAAGGCTGAAAAGTTCGTGTATGTAGAGTCCAGCGCCGCGTCGTATTTTATTGTGAGTTAGACGGTTGCAGAAGCTTTCCTGTTAGGAGTGCGAAGCTTTCTTTCTCTCGTGCTTTGTGCTTTTATGGTTTAATAAGCCAGGAAAAAGGCCAGGTGTGTTGAGTCCCTGCATATTAAATTTCAAAATCCTGGTGTTCTTTCAAATTATGAAAGATGTAATATTTATTACAGGCTGACAAAAATACTTCCAGTTTAAAAAAAAACACTATAAAACAAGTTGTTGAATATTTTACCTAAGTGTTTGAAACGGTGCCCAGTTTAGACTAATAAACAAAACTTATACCTAATATATTCTGTTATTACTTATCTACATATTAAAATATAGCGCCGACACTATTTATTATAAAATATGGATGCTACAAATTCGTTTCTTTGGATGGGTATCTCGAAAGCCGTAAGAGATACGAGGTCGGTTAAATTGGGGCAAAGTTGCGCAATTTAAGGATGATTGACACGCTGTTAAGAAATTAAGAAAATTCCGGATACTTCCGGATATATCCGTAAAAAATTGAAAATCACCTATTTTATTTTTTCCTGCCTTTGTTTGAAGAGACAAAGTAAAATAAATGTCACATTATTGTTGCCACTTTTTCTCCCCTACAAGCTGGCGGTATCAAATTTTAAATCTGACGTTTCGCTTTCGGGCCCCCTTCACCAACTTATTTTTTTTTAAATACGGACCTGGGTTTTTTTATCTGATTTTTAAAAAGCCTTTGGTCTCCCAAAACCAATGCTGTATCATACTTGTCCGATAGTGGTAACAAATATTGTCATAAGTGAAATCGGGTCAGAAAAGATCGCCCCATCTCTGTCTAACACATTATCTCTTATGGAAAAAATCTGGATTTGTTGATTGTTTGATAAACGCGATACATAGTTGGTTTTAGAAGACCAAAGGCTTTTTAAAAATGAGATAAAAATTCCAGGTCCGTATTTAAAAAAATTAAGTTGATGAAGGGGGCCCGAAAGCGAAACGTCGGATTTAAAATTTGATACCGTCAGCTTGTAGAGGAGAAAAAGTGACAATAATAATGTGATATTTATTTTAGTTTATCTCAAGGGCAGGAAAAAATAAAAATGAAATAAATGATTTTCGGTATTTTACGGATATCTCCGGAAGTAGACGGAATTTTCTAAATTTCTCGACGGTATGTCAATCACCCTTAAATTGCGAAACTTTGCCTTAATTTAAATGACCTCGTATCTCTTACGGCTTTCGAGATACCCATACAAAGAAATGAATTTGTACCACTCTGTACATAGAAGGTAGTCCAATAGTCATGAGCAAATTCAAGACCAAGACCAAGACCGGGTTAGTCTTGGTCTTGGTCTTGCATATGTAGTCTTGGTCTTGGTCTTGCAGTTTAATAAGTGGTCTTGGTCTTGGTCTTGCAGGCTGCAGTCTTGGTCTTGGTCTTGCTCCAAGACTATAGCAAGTCTTGAAATTTTTTTGTACTGAAGGCAATTTGTACGAAGAAAATGAAAAAAAAAAAATCAAGTTCTTTAAAGTAAATAAAGGTTCAAAGAAAGGAGGATGTGTAATTTGCTTAAAATCCAAATTAGATTTATTTAATTATGAGCATAATTTTCTTTAAAAATTTGATTGCTCTTTTCACTTGAATACATTGTTATTCATTTACATATGGCTCGGCGGCGGCGTGGCAAATAGTGAATACGGTCTAAATTTCCCTGTATGTATCTCACAAACAAAATGATTTTTGACAAACCCTTATAGAGTTTTCTCTCCATATTTCGACCCAACAATTTCGATTCCAGAATTAAGGGCAATATGTCAACAAACAAAAATTGCGAAAAAAAAAAACGCAAGACCGCAAGACTCTTGCATGCTAGGTCTTGGTCTTGCGTAAGTCTTACAATACTAGGTCTTGGTCTTGAATAAGTCTTGCACTGCTCGGTCTTGGTCTTGGTCTTGTAGACCAAGACCGCAAGACCAAGACCAGTCTCGCTCATCACTATAAGACCAAGTAAAATTAGACAGCCATTCCCCAACGTGTGAACACCGAAAAATAACAACGATTTTTTAAAGAACGTCTAGGGGAAAATTGTTTTCATAATATAAAGAATTTGATAGTTACAAGGCGAATGAAGTAAACTACTTCACATTTATTTAATAGAAGCTAAAACAAAACTATATCCATAATAACTAAATAGAATTTTTACACTTGACGCGCGTTTCGCCAACCATGTTAGCATGATCTGGTGATGATTTAGATGATGAGATTTAATCATCTCCTGATGATGATGACTTGATTGGTGAAACGCGCGCCGAGTGCAAAAATTTTGTTTCGGTATTGTGTATAAAATGTTGTTGTAGTGCATTTTGCCAAAGGTTCTAAATCCCAATATAGTAATAAAGCCTAGAAAAAGGTTTCGAATTTTTTATATAAAAATGAAAAAAAAATTGTTTTTATTTGTTGTATAAAACCCATTTATTACTATACTATTTTTATAAGCACTTTACCTAGTTTTTCATAATATTAACTATAGGCATGGTAAAATAAATAAAATATGCAGTTTTATGTAATTTGTGCCTAATCATTGTCTTATTATCATCAATTAATTGCATTCATCTTCTTTTCGATTGAGTTTAGATTCTTATATTAGAATATGTAAAGTTAATAAAACGAACTTTGTGGAGAGGACCTCACGTAGAGGATGAGAAAGCTGAAATAATTTTACAAAATTAGTTACACTACCAGCATAATAATTGTTTGTGTGAAGTTGCCTCTGCCCATATCAGTAATGCATATTTTTTACGCCCTGAGTACTTTTTCTATATATTTATTAACAATAATAAATTCAATACTAGGTGGAAAATTCAATGTCTCTTGATTGGCATATTCAGTGATGCGTTGTACGCTTCCCTCTCAGTTTAGTTTTATGACGGTTTCACTTATGCGCTACTGATTTTAGATCCTTTAAAACTGACGTGAATTAGGATTGTCGTTTCAACGCCCGCACATTATCAAATACAAGAAAAATATAATTCTAGGTGATCCTGGGAGCATTTATAACTTAAAAAATTACTTCTCATTTGAGTTCAAAGGCTATAATGCTAAATTACCTAAATTATTCGGTTCATGAGAAACTCATTAGTTATCATTATCTACTCTCAAATTCAAGACATAATTTTCACTATCTGCAAAAATTTTAGCCCAGTAGGTACTTAGTAACAGTTATTTAAAGACATAGACACAGTTTGTTAAGTTTACACTCGATGACATAGATGATGTACATAAATATGTCCTATCCCAAAAACCCTTCTAGAATTCTTATATTGCAAATTACAATTAAGACACGTAAGTAATTTTTGAGGCTTTCATTAAGAATCCCGATATTTTGTAGGCTCTGCGATCATACTTATAGAGAATTAGCAGCTATTTCGGCGAAAACAACATCTTGGGTCCAAATCCTACCTATATTGTTACTTGATAAGATATAATTTATAATCTCAACCTTTAAAAGCTAATTATTAATGGCGTGTGTTATTTTAGGAAAAGTTAGCATTGGCAAATCATTTCTTTTCAACCATATTGCACAGACAGTGAAAGAATAACCAATAGGTACTTTATAAATTCAGAAATAGTTCATGTAAAGAAGTGAAGTGAAAATCAGGCGACTCCGTTAACAAATTTTTGGGAAGATCTGCTTTTGCTAAATTAATCCTTGGTAAACCTTCTCTGCTGACATTGCGATGACCAGCCAAGAAGGCTTATATGAGCGATGCTAAGGGTAAAGAGGCACATAACTCAGTTGTTTTTTTAAAGGTATGTATAAGATAATTCAGTATAATTTGACTCTCATACTTGAGTGAGTACCTAATCTAAACATAAAATAGTTTTAAAATGTCTTGCTTTTTGATACTTATTAAATATTATTAGGTACGAGTGCGCCAGTCTATACAGATTGTCACTTTTTTACTTTGCTAGAATTTACCAAAATGTTAATAACTAAAAGGGTTGTATACAGTCATGGCAAGAATCTACTAAAAATAATTTTAGATGTACAGGGTGTCCTAAAAATGCAGGACCTACCAAAGTTGTTTTTTTTAATAAAATATCATTTATTTTTCTCACAATTCGTTATATATATTTTTTTTTGCTATCAAACATCACGATATGCTTTTTAACATAAACTTTTGTGAAAAAATAAGTTCAAATTAAAAAGTTATATTTTTACTATTATAAGATTTCGAGCCAACATCTGATAAAAGCATCTTAGCATGTAAAATCACTAAACTCCTATTAGAATTAGCATAAGTTATATCAACGTGCTCTTGCATGTTGATAAAAACATAGATATTTTCCAGGTTATTTTTTGTCAATGACCATATTGAGAATACTGACAATATTTACCATATACGGAGAGCAAAATGATATAATTGCTGGGCAAACTATTAAAATAGTTACGTAATTAATAACCACAACATTGTTACGTTGTATTTTTAGTAGAATTTCTACGTTGCTAAAATTGGTTCAATGCAGATAATTTTCTACATAATTTTGCAAATACTAAGAGAGCATATGCCTGGACCTGGCAAAAATATTCTTAAATATAACTTTTAATAGCCTAGTTGAAGAAAACAGCGAAATTCGCAATAACTTTCAGATAATTATCTGCCCTTTTTATTATATTATAAACAATTAATTTTTAAATCATTTATGGCTACAAAGGTGGGGGTGGTGATTAATTATTTAATTAACCACTTTAATAAGTGGACTGTATCAAAATAGGGTGGTGGGGGTTGCATTCATAGGTGAGAATTGAAACATGTAGATATTTTATGTATTACGTACTTTAATAATGCAAGAATTAATTTGCATTAAATATGATTGATATATACAATGATTCCTAACTACTTTCATGCAGTCGTCCTTTCACACATAAAACTAAATAGATGCTGTACAGGGTGTCCCAAATTCGAGCCTCATCATTGGGATCTCGGAAACTAGAAGAGATGTGAGGTCGGCTAAATGGAGGCAAAGTTACGCAATTTGATGCTGATCAAAATGCCACCTTAAAAGTTAAAAAATTCCGAATACTTCCGAAGATATTTAGAAAAAATCGAATATTCGCGATTTCATTTTTATTTTTTTATGATTCTATTTGAATAGATATAACAAAATAAATTTCACACTCTCATTGCCACTTTTTCTGTTCTACAAGATGGTGTTGTCGGATTTTCCAACCGACGTTTCGTCTTTGAGCTGCCATAATCATCTTTGTGTTTTTAAATACGGCCCTGGATTTTTTATTACGGACTTTAAGAGCTTCTAATGTCCCAAAACCAATGATGTATCGCACTTATTCGAAAAAATAATTTTAATAATTTCCTGGTAAAATCTTACCAAAAATATGTTTTCTGTCTTTCTCTAACACATGAGTTCTTATGGAAAATGTCATTAATATGAATTTTTCGAATAAGTGCGATACATCATTGGCTTTGGGACTTTAGATGCTCTTAAAATCCGTAATAAAAAATCCAGGGCCGTATTTAAAAAAACAAAGTTGATGATGGCAGCTCAAACACGAAACGTCGGTTTGAAAATCTGATAACACCATCTTATAGAACAGAAAAAGTAGCAATAAGAATGTGAAATTTATTTTGTTATATCTATTCAAATAGAGTCATAAAAAAATTAAAATGAAATCGCGAATATTTGGTTTTTTCCAAAAATCTTCGTAAGTGTTCGGAATTTTTAAAATTTTAAGATGGCATTTTGATCAGCATCAAATTGCACAACTTTGCCTCCATTTAACCGACCTCGTATCTCTTCTAGTTTCCGAGATCCCAATGATGAGACTCGAATTTGGGACACCCTGTACATAAGGTTAACCATTATTCAATGTCTAACAAAACTTCTTGATTATTTAATTTAACAAGAACTTCATTCTTTACCGAATTTCATTAATTTTATCTCAACTAACTGCTTTTCATTCACACTAAATACCTTGTGATTTTACTTCTTTTACGACTTTCTCAACTTAACTTCACCAGGGATGTAATACTTCGAACACTTTATTCGAATCTCGAGTACAGGCATAGATTTGTCAATTACAAATATTCAACCGCCATTTTACCTTCTTCGATCTTCAACAGGAGAGACGCTACGAGTTGTATTGTCTCGGGAAAGTGCGTTAAAACGCCCAAAGAGTCCTTAGTTCAGTGTTGCAAAAAGGTAACACAGAGTACAGCAGATATTTTCTAAATACCTGTGCAAACAAAGGAGAAAATATCTTGGCGTTAAATAGGGCTACGACCGAGGCTACGACTGGGTAGATGTTCTTGGGGGAGGAGTAACTGAAATACACCGTTTTAAATGCATAAATTTCTGTTTATCTGGGGTGAAATAAATTTTTTGGGTTTTAATTATGATTCAATCATACTACAGACATACAGGGTGTTATTACCAAACTATGTGGTGAAAAACGATAAGTTAATATAC
>MU188431.1:0-12647 GCA_016904865.1 Pissodes strobi | reverse complement strand
AATAATCTCTGAAGTTGGCATTTTATTGATGCGGTATTAATGAGGTGAAATAGAGTGTCCCACCAAATTGTCATTAAAACCTCATTTCATTGATATAACTTGGATAGAACGGGCTTCTGAGCTATTTTTTGGTGAAGTCCCTCATGAAGAATTCTGGAACATGCTTGATTTATATTAGAAAGAGAGAAAATTCAGAGCGGTTATATTACCCGATAAATGAATGAAAAGAATACAATTATTGAAGCTGTCTTAAAGCCCGACTGTCAATGCTTGATTTATATTATAAAGAGAGAAAATTCAGAGCGATTATATTAATCGGTCAGATAAACAAGTGAATAAATGAAAAATAAAATTAATGAGATCTATCATACAGCTTGACGGTCAATGCTTAATCTATACTAAGAAAGGAAAATTAAGAGCGATTATATTAATCGGTCAGATAAACAAACGAATAAATGAACTAAAGCTTTGTACGATACCCAGATCTGGTCGTCGAACTCTGGTGGAGGCGCCGGGCATCTGTAGGTAACTCAGGTACTGCTACTCGATGACCCCGAGGGAAAAACTAGCCGAGGACTCGATAGCTCGGTGTTAAGATTGGCTCTAGTGTAGCCTGGAGCTAGGATCTGTGGCCAGGTGATTGAATTAGCCCGGAGACAGGACTTGCAGCCCGGTAATAATAGTTGTAGTCTGGTAACCAAACTTCTAGCCCGGTATCTGAACTGTTAGCCTAGTATTAGAACTCTCGCTAGTGTGTGAGGGTTGCTAGAAAATCGACGGTCTCGGTTTAGTAGGAAGACCTCGGAAGCGTCTAGTGCAGCAGTTAAATCCCGATAAATCGGTCCTCTCATAACACAAACAGAAACCACAATATATCCCGAAAGAATGGATAGTATTAAATCACAATACTAAATGTTGAGTCTGTATGACTGCACTCAAGCACAAAGCTTTTCTTCTCACCGAAATGTATTCTTAGAAGGACTCTCTATTCGTTCCAGGCAATTCGCCTTTCTCCTTCCACGAGATCAAAAACTACGTCAGATCAGCAAGTAGTGATGGGCTGAAACATGCCGAGTGATTCGATACAAGGAATAATTCTAAGATAATAAAGGACGTAGTTCTCGTTTATTATGAGGGTAAAATGACGGCGGAATCCACAATAATAATTAATGCGCTGAAATGAAATGGTTGAATACTAGAAAATGTACCCAAACGAAGTGATAAAATTTAAAAAATCTAAATCGACGGCTGCAATCATGGGAAATAGCCCATTCCTACTACCAAATGCTTCTAGATCAAACCTAAGTGGTCTGTCGTTCGCTTGTCAACTAAAATAAATATAGTCACAAATATGTCGTTTATCTCTGTTTAAAATAAAATTAATTTACGTTATGAATGTATGTAATATAGTATAAATGCGGCAATTTCAAGCTTATTGACAGCAAATCGAATCGATTAATTTAGAATTAATTAACCGATGAGTATTGACCTCTTTTCAATAATTCTCTCCGCAAAACACAGCATTTTTTTTGCTAAATGCAGCATATAAAATTAAATTTAAAAATATTTGACACTGGCCAAATCGGAATGTTACAGTGTATATGGAATAAGAATTCAATTTAGTTGTTTTTTATTACATTATGAAAATATCCAATAGATAATACGTACAATACATACGAAAAATTTACGTACGAAGAATTAAAAATACATACATACAAACATACAATCCAAATATAACAGTGTTGGAAATGTAACTAAAGAAATACAAATTTTAATTTATATACTCATAGTCATATACAATTATATATTTCACGATTCATTCTAATCCATTGTCTTAAAGATCATCAGTAGAATTCTTATTGTTTGCATACATACAACTATTGGATTTAAGCACTGTTTGATATTCGGGTGATTTTTGAGTAAACCCTTTTGCCCAGTACTGGAGAAGACATTTTATGCATCACAAATAGTAAACGTTACTACTGCCGATGGCAATGGAATCACTTATTTGATTACTTGCATGATTTAATATTATGTTGCTCAAAGTAATAGTAATTATATATCAAATCTAGAATACAAATATATTCTTTTTGTTTCAGGGATTAACGGTATTGTGACGTTTTTGGGATCTCCGACGTTTTTTTTATTTGTATATTAACCCTTTTGTAAAAATGTTTTATTTGAGCTCTCCAATGCACATCTTTACGCCTTGTTGTTTTATATGGTCCTTAAATTTCGCGGGCATTAATAACCACCTGCAACTCTATCGGAATAAAAATGTGAATTGAAAAGCGCAAATAGTACGCTTTTAGTAAAGGTAATGAAGACACTATTTTTAATGTTTATTTTATTATACGTCGCATTTTATCGGACTATGTGTATGGAGTGATTGTTTACATTTTACACCACTACTTATTTCATTTATTTGAAAGGGTGAAAAAAAAATGAATAAATTATATATGTGGAGGTGCAACCAACATATAACCAATCAATGTGTACAGATAGGGTAAAGAGAGAGAGAGGGAGAGAGAGAAAGGGAGAGAGAGAGTGAGAGAGAGATAGGTGTCGTTTATATATTAATTTTAATAAAATAAAAAGTTACAAATATTTTCTTATGCTAGTAATTGCACAATGGTATTGCCAAGTATCGGATAATTTTGATTTGAAAACGTTTGTACATAAAGCTTAATAAAATAAAATAACTTTAATTATCTTAAGCTAGTAATTGCACAACGGTGCTGCCCAGTATCGGATAATTTTGATATGAAAAAGTTTGTACAGTAAGTTTAATAAAATAAAAAGTCACATTTATTATCTTAATCTAGTAATTGCATAACGGTGTTACCAAGTATCGGATAATTCTGATATGAAAACGTTTGTACATTAAGTTTAATAAAATAAAAAAATAATATTTATAATCTTAAGCTAGTAAATGCATAACGGTGTTACCAAGTATCGGATAATTCTAATATGAAAACGTTTGTACATTAAGTTTAATTAAATAAGAAGTAATATTTTTTTTTATCTTAAGCTAGTAATTGCACAACGGTGTTGCCAAGTATCGGATAATTATGGTATGAAAACGTTAGAACATTAAATTTATTGAAATAAAGAAAAACAGGTGCGATTTTCTATTACAGTTTGTTATTTTTTTATTTCTTTTTATGAAAATCTTTTATGACATTGAAATAAATAGAAATTATGTTAAAGTATTATTTAAAAGGAAATTGTGTGTAATACATGTAATTTTTATTATCCTAAGCTAGTAATTTCATAACGGTGTTGTCATGTATAATAATTTGTTATTTTTTCATTTATTTTTATGAACATCTTTTATGACATTGAAATAAATAAAAATTGTGTTAAAGTATTATTTAAAAGGGAACCGTGTGTAATGCATGTAATATTTATTACCTTAAGCTAGTAATTTCACAACAGTGTTGCCATGTATCAAACAATTCCGTATAGAAAACATTGGTACATTAAATTAATTGAAATAAAGAAAAACAAGTGCGATTTTCTATTATAATTTGTTATTTTTTTATTTATTTTTATGAAAATCTTTTATGACATTGAAATAAACAAAAATTGTGTTAAATTATTATTTAAAAGGAAATTATGTGTAATACATGTATAATAAAAAAATGAGTTTTATTTATCCAGTTCCAATAAATAGAACAAAAACATACGATTTTCTTTTCTGAAACTGTTATCACATCAGTATAAATAAATATATTATGGTAGATTCACTGGAGACAAATTCCCAATTTTGCCGACAGTGTTTGGCGTCGCGTCGGAGCGAATCCGGTTCAATCTGGTTCGTGGCACGCGGTGGCCCGGCTACATGGGACAGCATACCGTCAGCGTGCAAACGCCCCGAGATTGTGTACTGTCGATATCGGGTCGCGTTGAAATCATAACCGTGCTGCAGGTCGGCGGCGGTTTTTGCGTTTGATGCAAAAACATTGCTGAATGACTCTACTCGATATTATTTGTACTCTGCTTTTATCTTCGAACATCAATAATGAAGTCATATATGTCACTGAATAAAACAGATTAAACATTTCCAAATATTAACGATTAATGCAATAGTATTTTTTCTACAAGCATGCAGAAAGTACACACTTTCCACACGCATGACTGTGCCGAAAGTATTTTCGTGCGGAAAAAAAATTGAAGTCTTCACTCATTTACATTTTATTTGCATTTTTTAATGAAACATAAACAATAACAAATAACGTGATTTTAATGTACAAAATTACTTATTATTTACATTTATATTGAAAATACAATGGTTTACATTTTGTAGACTTATTGCCGATGCAAAAAGGTTCCACGCTGACTGCGAACTTCGGCATGTTCTTTCATTATTAAAATCTCCCATTAATGAACTTCAATGAGATTTTTCAGCATTATTAATGGTATAGGTATTTTGCACGGAGGTGTATTAGGTAGACGCAAGAACACAGCAATCTCCGAAGCTATCTTGCCAATCATATTAATACCAACACATGCGTAGTGCATTTGCCATGAATATATTTAACAAAAAATCTTCTGTGTGGTGTGGTTGAAGGACGTAATTGAGAATATCTTTTACAATAGTCTAGGTACATACCATTTTGGTAAAATTGGTATGGTAAATATTTACTTTGAGCACTTTTCGAATTTTGCAAAAAATGTTTATGTGACCTGTAGAAGACATTATTGGAAGTGTTTTGTGACACTTTACATATTGCGCAAAACACTTTTGACGCCAAAAATTGAAAAATAAAAATCACAAATGAGGCCGTTTAGTAAGACATTTAAACGCGAAAACTCTCCAAATTTTACGATAATGGTGAAAATTTACTTACAATGTTGTCACACTTGATTAACATTCTTGATTTTCAAGTAGGTAACTGTCCCAGGTCAGGTGCATGGAAAATCAATTATTGAAATTAATGAATGGTTTACTCTAAGGTGGGTATAATTATTGTGATTCAAATAATCATATGCCCGCCAACAGTCACTGTGGCCGTGGTGCCAGAAAATACGTTTAGTTCTCCGGTTGATCCCCCCCAAAAATCCATTGCCCCTCCAAATATCCAGCCCGATTATATATTTTCTTTTCCAATTTTCGCCTCGTCAATTTCTACAATTGTTCCTTCGCCTTCAATGAACTCACTGTGTCTTCATTACCCAAACGAAGCAAAACCAACCGAAACTAACCAAAATTAACCCAAACTAACCTAAACTAACCTAGACTAACCCGATATAAGCAAAGTAAGGAGGCAAGCGCGCTACGCGCGCTTGTCTCTCCACTAATCCAAAATAAGCAAAATCAACCCAAACTAACCCAGACTAACCCTAAATAGTAATAGCATGTAAAGAAGCTTCTCTTCTCTATCCCAGACTAAGCAAAACCAACCCAAACTAACCAAAAATAATCCAGACTAACCCTAATTAATCAAAGTACAGTCATCTTCATTACCCAAACGAAGCAAAACCAACCAAAACTAACCCAAACTAACACGGACTAACCCTAATTAAGCCAAGTAAAGAGACAAGCGCGCCACGCGCGCTTGTCTCTTCACTAACCCAAGCTAAGCAAAACCAACCCAAACTAACCAAAACTAACCCAAACTAGCCAAAACTAACAAAAACTAACCCAAACTAACCAAAACTAAGCAAAGTAAAGAGACAAGCGCGCGTGCGCGCTTGTCTCTTCACTAACCCAAACTAAGCAAAACCAACCCAGACTAACCCAAACCAACCCTAATTAACAACAAGAGAAGAGCGCTACGTGGGCTTGATGTCTTCGGTATCTCAGATTAAGCAAAAATGATCGAAAGTAACTTTAATTAACCACAAACAAGAGCATCGATACGAGCGCGCTTTGCGCTTGACCAACCCCGCCTAACACAAAACCATAATTACCCAAATTAACAAAACGAGCGCGCTACGCGTGGTATTCTCTTAACTAATCCAAGTGAACCAAACAAGGGCGCATTTGTCTCTCTCTTTTGGTCGTTAAATAACGAGCGTCTTGCATCTCAAACTAGCGAATTACTATCATTATTTATTATTTTAATAAACACATAGTACTTCTGAATCACCATATATTTATAAAGTGTTGGTTGACTGTATCCAACAAGATACCGTATTTTAGTGCCGAACAAAAATTACACTTGGCAACACCCATGCGTAGAATGACAGCTGATTGAAATGCTGAAAGCATTTTGACGTTTGCGACAGAAATGTTATCATTTTATAATGCCAAAGAAACAGTAAAAAGTTTTTTTGAGACTACTATTACTTATTCTTATTTCGCTATTACGCCTGCCCGAAGCTTTTGCTTTTTGCTTGCACTTTGCAGATCCGTTTGGACCGTTGTGTGCGTGAAGAAAGGTGAAATATTGAGTGTGCGAGAGCGAGATAGTATAAGTTTGGAACATAATACAACTGCAGTTTGTAAACTTTGTTATTTTTTCTGATAAGTAGAAACATTTGCGCAACATTTAATGTGTGGGAGATGGTAAGGGAAGTAACGTAGAATATGTCAGTATTTTTATTTTTGTGGTAGCCAATAAGTGCGCAAAGTAAATATTGACCATTGGTATTGCGCATATAACAAAGGTTCGACTTTAATAAGTTTTTGTGTTGGCAATTTTGATTACTAGTAAGTTGCCCTTATTATCAATGTTATCTGTTGATAAATACGTCAATTCTTCATGACGACATGCTCCAGCCGATCCACTGAAAAAACAAATTGATTGGCTCAAATGCGTACGCACTTGAATCAATTGCGCCATGCATTTGATATATGCCAAATGCATGGCTCAATTGATGCAAATTCAGGACACATTTGGGATAAACGCATAAAATTCCTTGTTCCAAAAGGGTATGTTCTTGTCATAAAAGCACAGCAATTTGTATGATTTTATGCCAAAGTTTCAACTCTGTCTTCAAAGTCCATCATGATTTTTTAATAAAGCACTGCGAAATTGCGACAAAAGCACTGCGAATTTGCAACAAAAGTATTGTGAATTTGCTAAAAAACACTACGAGTTTGCTACAAAAGCACTTCGAATTTGCGACAAAAGTATTGCGAATTTGCTAAAAAGCACTGCGAATTTGCTACAAAAGCTCTGCGCATTTGCGACAAAAGTATTGCGAATTTGCAAGAAAAAGCCACGTTGAATTTCTCCTAAAAGCATGCGAGTTTATCTGTACAGGGCGATAAGTTATATGTACCCCTCAAAAACTATTTTACAACTTTTTAAGCCCACTAGCAAAATAGTTTTTGGGTAGGTCCACATATAACTGATCGCCTTGTACAGACAAGCTCGCATGTTTTTAGGAGAAATTCGCCATGGCTTTATTTCACATCATCCTATATACCTACTTCTCAAGCAAGATACTCGATTTTAGAGTAACTTCCCCAAATAGCACAAATCAATTATAACGTTAAAAAAGTGTTCATATCAAAAAGTCTTTGGAAAAATATATGACCTAAATATAATATGGGTGTCGGTAGAATGTATAGAGATACACAGGAGGAATATCGAAATATAGTTTTATTAGTTTCTTTTCATGTAACAAAAATAACATTTTGACATTTTTATAAAGATAATTTACACTAGATAAAAGGCACTTGAGATATTTAAAATAAACAAAAGCACTTATATGAAGTGAAATCTTTGAAAAGTGCTTTGTTAAAGGTACAAAAAAGTAATACTAATACGAGCTTGGTAACAGCAAAAGCACATTAGCTATTGAAAATAAACAGAAGCACTTATGAACTGAAATGTTTGACAGAAAAGTGATCCTGTTGAAGGTACAAAAAAAATTAAAAGATCACTGTTTAGTAGTTTTACATATACTCTTACTTGTCTAATACGATCTTGGCAAACAGTGAAAACACTGCATCTCCAACAAAAAGTTGCAATGCCAAACCTATTTTAAAACAAAAATTATCCACACTGATCCAGCTAATTTCTTCAGCATTGTTGGTAATTACATCAGGTTCTAAAGGTTTGATTTACCATCACCAATCTTTCAGGCTTTGGATAGCTTTTGTCAACTTTTTATCTCTCAGAATATTTTGTTCCAGAATGCCTGCTTCTTCTTTTTTTGGTAATAATTTGATTATATCTAATCCGTCAATGTTTTGCGCTGCAAGAAAACAAATCATAGTTTAGCCAAGGGCGGATCTGACAATAACCCAAACGGATATAAGTTTAAACCAATAATAATAATTAAAAAATTATAATGTATTTTTTTTAAATCGGCCCTTAATTTTAGCAACAAGACATGAGTATATATAAGCAAAAAAGAGCCGGGCTCAAAATTTTCACGAAATTGTAACAAAATCCTAAGATTTTGATGTCAGAGACTAAGACTTTACTACAAATGCATGCGCGTTTAGCCAATAAACAGAAATGTTTTTGGAAACTTCCATCAATACACCAGCATTCTATTGAAAAAAGATGGACGCATTGACGCACACCAACGCGTGGTCTGCAACTTATCTGATGACTTAGGAATTTTCTGAGCTGATAGCTTCACAATTCAAAATGTTTATAGTGGCTAATATTATTACGCTACAAATGTACTATTATGTGTATTATATACATATATAAATTATTATCTAATCATAGTTTCGAGCGGCATTATATACGTATAATTTTAAGGTAAACCTATAGATTAGTTAAAAGAAAGATTTTGATCAACCAACATTGTTGTCATATAAATTTTTACGAAATTATAAATAGAAGAAAACTGTATATAACTTACATACCTTAACATTTTGATAACGCCACATAGCCAAGAATTCTTTCACATTACTCATGATCATGCATGTATTCACCATGAAAAAGACACACGCACCTGTTCGATTCGATGTTCAAGAGAAACTGACCAACATCGAGCTGTGGGAAACCACGCCTCTCGGAATCTACCTATGCCAAAAGCGCAGACCCGTTACCAAAAGCATGGCATTTAGCTCTAGAAGCTCCCGAATTTGACAGAAAACCATCTCATTTCCCTCTCAGGATAGGAGAAATAACACGGAGAAATTGGCTATTGTGCTAAAGACCGACTTGCTAACAAAAACACGGCTTTAGCCAGAAACTCCCTAATTTGACTTAAACGCATTTCATTTGGCTCAAAGGCATAATAGGGCAAATGCGCGGTGAATTTGACTCAATTGCAGTGGTTTCGGTTAGCGCAAAAGCAATGCCATTGAAATTAAGGAGTCTCCCTTGCCACAAAAGCAAAAAGGGCAATTGCGCGAGTTCATTTGCCATTAAAACATCAGTTTTTTCAGTGTCCAAATATAGTGACCACTTTCATTAAAAGATAAATATCATCGGGTGCTTCATTAATAAACTTGGAAATATCAGTTTTGCTGAATATTTTTGACTTTTTGGGCCGAAAACCAACATTATGACGTTTCAAGTAAGCTGACAGTTTAGGAAATCTTCAAATGTCAACATTTTTTCGTATTCAAATTACCATCTTCAACATAGAATATCTTGACCAAAGAGCCGAGGGCTTAGAAGTTTTACTGGCTTCTGAAAAATAGGCTAAAATGACTTCTACTTTAAACCCTCTGACATTTCTTTTTTCACACCACTGGTTGAACACATTGAATTCCTTCTCGTATCTTGTTCGGAATTTTTCCTGCAGTAATTCTAAGCTGGCTTCCGCTAGGATAGATTCGGGAATTGCGTAGTTTTCTTCATCGTTTCAGAGAAAAAATGCGAATAAAATATAAATGAGTAAAGACTTCAAAAGTTATTTTTAATATATTTTTTAATATTCTAGAAACCAATAGACATACGACTACTATTATTATAAAAAAATATGTCAAGTGTAACAACAAAATTAGACTTCCGCCAGGCCAGCTTCTTGGTTTTGAATCTAAATAAGTATTTTTTATCCGATCGGATGAAAAACTATATATACCGTTCCGATGTGCCTTCTCATCGCAAAAGTCATGATTCCAGTATATTGTATTCGTTGCTTGGCAACATGCAATAACTGTACGTACAACATTTTAGCCCTAGGCCGGGAATGTAACATTTCTGTCATATTTAAACACCTTGTTTGTCAGATCTAACGTTTATCAAAAGCAAGATTTAGCTGTGGTTTCCCCAGTTACGTAATAAACTCTAAGCTCGCTCGATTCAAAGCTTGATCTTATCAGAGTATAACAAACCAACGAGTAGCGACAGCTGGGGACAATTTTTTTCTGCGCATGCTCGAAATAGTGTGTCCATCCGTCAAACTGACTTTTGTTTTGTTGTAGCGCGTTAGTTACAATGTTTACAAATTCCAAAGTGAGTTTTAGTTATGAATTGTGTCGTAATTTCCAAATTTTAAAACTGAATAAGTGTATAATCATGCCGGGTATTTCTTGTGCATATCGTGCCTGTTCAACTAGGTCTGGAGATGGAAAATCTTTCTTCAAATTTGCTCTAAAGATTATGACCGGTAAGTAGATAGCTACTAACCCACAATATCATGGCTGTTTTTTTTTTAATTGAAATATAAATTAGTTGTTAAATAATTGCTCTTGAAGAATAGATAAATATTGATACAGGACTATTAATGGTGAAAAAACGCAATTTATAAGTGAGAAATTGAATTCCAAAAGGCGTTCGGTACATGTAGTGTGTATTGCTAGACTGTTCTCAGTTTCAAGTTTCTTTTTTATCCAACAATATATATCTTCACATTCTACAGCACAAATTTTCAAAAGTAGAATAATAATGCGCGGATATAGGTGCTTAAAAAATAGTCTCTCTTAATTAGAGTATGTTTCTATAAAATTTGTTATGCTGTTGTCAAATGAAGGGCGTATGGTCAATCTCCAGCAAAATAATTCTATTGCAAAGGAACGAAAATATTCCGGCCTGTATTAGTTTGTAGAAATTATTTGCTGTAAGGTCTGGGTTTTATGTTTAATGTAAGCTCACTAAAGAATACGCTTATTTAGACAAATAACATTTCTATTAAATTCTGCAACTACAATAATTAACGTATTTATAATTTAAATCGAGAAATATATTCAGGAAGGAAAATATTGTTTTATATCGTCGAACCGTGATATTAGACTACTTCTATGTTCTTGTACCTATCGCTCGTTATCGGATTACGCAACCTGAGTAAGCAAAATCGAATCATTTCATTTCTTTTCGAAGGCAGGTGTGTTACACTCGGCCACGCTACCAAGGTTCCGTCCCGGAAGTCTTCCCACCTTTGGATGCCTTGTACCTTGTTAGTCCTGTAAATAAAACATGACATAATTAGTCGATTAAACAAACGCTCTACTTTAGCAGCAGTGACATATCTCAATTCAACAAGTCAGTCGTCAGCGTCGACAACCTCATTCTCAGATTCTGCGTTACTACTGCTTTCGTAAGCAGCCGTGAATATTTTCATTTTGTCAGCTGACCAAATACCCTGGTACGTTTTGCGCCCACGTCGTGAGCCTGGCAGGTCTTCCACTACATATCTGTCATGATCAAGTACTTTTTTACTACATAGGGTCCACTAAACTTTGGTACCAGCTTTTTACTTTTGCCACCATTGGCCACATTTGTTCTACGTATAAGAACAAGATCCCCTATGCAGTAACCATGACTTTTCTAACGCTCTGCATCAAAATATGCCTTCTGCTTATCTTGTGCATGTCGTATCAGTTCACCGGTTTCGTATCTGGCCTCTTGAACGTCTTTATTAGCTTCGTCAGCTACATCAGTTACAACATTACTTAAAAATGAATCGTTCATAGCTCTGGAACGATATCCGAACAACACCTTACTGGGACTTCTTTTTGTGGTTCCATTCGAAACGGTGTTGATGCTAAAAACTATGTGGTCTAGTGTTGTATCCCATTTTGTTTCATCATCATAACTAGACCATATGGCGTTAAGTAGTATTCTATTATAACGTTCCACTTGCCCATTGGCACATGGGGTTGCAGTAGCATTTAGTACAAGTTTTATTCCTAATTCTTTGGTAAAATTATTGAATGAACTGCTCGTAAAAGCAGAGCCCCTATCAGTAATAATTCGGCGTGGTACTCCAAATGTTTTAAAAATGTTCTCCAGGAAGTCAATTACAGGTTTGGCCTGTGTATTCTTCACAGCCCTGGGAAAAACTTTGTGAAAGCACAAATGGCGACTATTAGGTAACAGTTCCCCTTTGTACTTTTGATGAAAGGACCCAAGTGGTCAATATGTATAGTATCCAGTGGCACTGTTACTTTCTCTATTGGATGCAAGTATCCCTCTTGTTTGCCAGATTTCGCTTTATTGTAGGCGCATGCCAAACATGCAGAGATATATCGGGAAACGTATTTTCTCATCCTCGGGAACCAATAATTTGTACTAATGCTCTCCAAAGTTTTATCGGCAGCAAAATGTCCTCTGATGTCATGATAATACATGATTATCACTCGTCTTGCTGCTTTGGGAACGTACCATTTCTGCCCATCAGGTAATTTCCTATATAGTTTGTGGTTTTTAATTACATAGTCTTTACGGATTTGTTTTTCTTCAGTATCGGCTGGTTTTCTCGCTAGCACTTCGAGAAGGCACTTGCAGCGTTGATCCACTATCTGAACAGCTAAAATCCAATCATCTTTTGTAATATCCACT
>JAEQML010045778.1:0-62603 GCA_016904865.1 Pissodes strobi | reverse complement strand
TAAAAAGGTACCGAATGAAACTAGGAAAATTTTAATAATATTTTTAAATTCACATATTAACTAGCGAGTTAACTATGAAATAATACATTATACATTTTCATGTCCCCACTTATTTAAACTTAAGCCAACCTTATTAGGTTCAAGACTTAGGTCACAAACAATATAGCTACGCGTAGCTATATTGTTTGTGCTCACTGGCTTCCACTGATTTAGCTGAATACCAAATAACGATACTATTTATTTGTATAAAAAGGTACCGAATGAAACTAGGAAAATTTTAATAATATTTTTAAGTTCACATATTAACTAGCGAGTTAACTATGAAATAATACATTATACGTTTTCATGTCCCTACTTATTTAAACTTAAGCCAACCTTATTAGGTTCAAGACTTAGGTCACAAACAATATAGCTACGCGTAGCTATATTGATGTGCTTAGGTTCATTAGAAAATTATTTTGTGTGGTGTTAAAAGAACGCCGCGGGAGGCATTAAATTTGTAAATAATTTACCTAATTTTGTTTTTCATACGGGTTTTTAGATTAAACATTTCAGTAAAAAAATTAAACATGTATAGGTATTCATTGCGAGAGTGTTTACCGTGTTGCAGACAAACAAATTAAAACTTTATAGAAGAAATAACAACGGCCGCCTCTGCCTCGCAACCTCATCCCTGGAGACGGGGCTGGTTAACTGTACCTAATATAGCATATTCCATAGCATTTTGAATATGATTGTTCCAATTTTCATGTTTCTTTATTTTTTTTTTGTAAAATGTACCAAGTCTCTTACACCTGTCTCCGACCATGTTTTATTACCTCCGAAAACTACACATGGAAAACAAAAAAGGGCTTTTTTATTGCATCTACAAATCCAGTCATTTCGAGAATAAATCTCTTTATTAAAGTGACGTGTGTAAGGTTTTCCTCTGCTAACACCGCCTATCTCAATAGAAATATCTGGTAATGGCCTACCTCTATTTTTCCATTAAGTTTTTTCTCGTAAGTGTATTTAAAAAATCTTTTAACGTTCGCTAAATTATGCACTACATCCATTTTTATGAAAGTCTACAGTCTATACCACACAGCAACCTACTAACAATAACAAGAAACAATAACGATACAAGTACAACAATCTAGACACATCAATTAATTAATAATTGTCTCTTCAAATTAGCTATATAAAACGCGCGCGAGCTTATATTTGTAAAAACCGGCAAGTACGGTCACGAATGCAGCTAAATAACTGCGAAATTTTCCCTATTAAAATTCAATAGCTCATTTCTGCGAATTGACAACTGTATCATTCTTTAGGTTGACGAATAATAGCAGTCCAGATAAGGACATTCACATATCGTCGCGAGGAAATTATATTAAATTTACTGGTGAACTGTAGTCCGTCTTCCGTCTAGAGCATATACCGGCCGGCGACGTGTTCGCAGTGTATATGAGCAGAGATGGCATATATAATGGCATTCCCGGCCGAAAATTGGTTGCTTTAATTCTACATTATTATTTTGAGGAATCGTTAATTATTTAGTTGAAGGATAAGAAATTTGTCAAGTAGCTTCTTCAAAATTTTGGTGGTTCTGCAGTTCCTATGTACCAGCCGTCCCTGCCTATACCAGATTCATGTCAAGCGTATTGAGAGGGTGCAGTCCAAGTTTGTGAATTTTCTTCTTTTTAAATTAAATGTAGACAAATCGAATATGCTTTACAAAGATCGCCTCAATATACTTGGCATTGATTCACTGGAGACACGAAGAATTAAACTGAACATGTCATTTGGACATAGAATCATCAACAACTTGATAGCCTGTCCTGAACTTTTGGGCCTGGTTAGATTTCGCGTCCCAGCACGACCTACAAGACAGCTTGAATCATTTTCCCTGCGACCCTGTCGAACTGATGTTGGAAGGAACGCACCAAATAATCGAATCATGGATTACTTAAATAGATTTTTACCCATAAACTTTAATATAAATTGTTCAATACTAACATTTAAGCGTGAAGCTAGATCTCTTATATATAATTCTTCGGAGTTTCGCTAGTTTTTGTACATTTGTTTGGTTCCTATATCATCTATTGTCTAGTTTTAAATGTTTTGACAGGTTTTAGTAATACAAGTAAAGTAGTGTGTTTTTGTTAGTTAATGTTATGTGTATTTATTGTGTGTTAGGTATTGACATTCGTTGTCTGTTTTACATTTTTTAATGTATATTGCTTAATTGTGTGTTTATATTAAGTCACGTTATGTACCATTTGGGCAATGCCTGTACTGTACTAAATTTTAATTAAATTAAATTAAATAGGAAACATAGTTATTCAAACAACATTACATTTTTGTCGTCGTGATAAAATGATCGTATTAAGTGGTGTAAAAAAAATAATTAATTGTTGTGTCGTATATCAAAGTGTGTGGAAAATTCTGGTCAATATTTTAATGTGATTGTGTAGCAAAGGCCACTCTTTGTCTCTTGAAGAATTTAAGTTAATTGTCTTTAAAATAAAATAAGGTTCAGAATAAATAGCGACAAAAAAGGTTGACCATTATCTTATTTCAAAAAACAGCAATACTTTTTTTGCGATTCTCCAACATCTGCATATATTAACTTTCGTCGAGTACTGTGTACGGGGTCAGATCAACAACTGTGATATACGGGGCCTCATCAATATGTCCTGTTCAAACTGTAGTAAAAATCTCACACTGGAAGAGTTGAAGTATAAAATCAACTGTGACTTCTGCAAAGCAAAACACTGTGTTCCTTGCTCTGGATTGTCAACCTCGGAGTGCCGTGTTACCCAACTTGTCAGGAGATCACTTATTTTTGCATGCAATATTTGCACTGCAGCACTCAAGAAGGACTCGGCAAATATAACATTTTGTTCCAATAAATGTTATTGTGACGATAAGCTGGAAAATACCGTTACTGAATTAAGAGACCAAATAACGCGAAAAGACGTGGTTTTTGAAGAGCTTGAAACTAACAAACATCTTACCGAACTGTCTCTGAAAAAGGAAATAGCAAAACTACAAAACGATCTTAAGGCCAAGGATCCATTCTATAAAAGAGAGCGAAGAAAGTCGCAAGGCTTCAAAGATGATGCACTTGAATGTGAGGAAAGGTTAGAAGCTAAAATTTCTGAGCAACGTAATTTGATTTCGAGCCTAAATAAGCAATTGACAACTTTGTCAGAGACAAGAAAGGAACTTGAAGAAAAAATAAACAAGTATGAATGAGATAGGAACAAGTTTGAAAACCAACAATTGGAGTATAACACAATTAAGCAGGAAATGTTGGACTCAATTCGGACGTTGGAATCGGAGAATGATTGGTACAGCAGGGAACTGCATCGACTTAGGGGCGATCTGTCTAATTTGGCGCCAGCCTCACAAAGGAGCTCGCGGCGTGCTACTGGCGTTATCACAAGCATGAGCCAGAACAGTGGTAAAAAAGTATGTACTTCTAAAATCAGAAAACTGCTTATTCTCTGCGACCAACAAGGTCGTAATATTGATAAACTGTTAGCACGTGTCTTGGATTGGACTCAAATTCAGACTATTATTAAGCCAGGAGCTTCCTTTTCTCATATACTGGAGGATATCTCCAATTTGTCGAAAGATTTGACCTTTAATGATTTAGTATTAGTTATAGGCGGATTAAACGATTTTAAAAATGGAAAAGTCCCATCTGTAATGGACATTTTTAATAGAGTTAGTAGCTGCATGAATACAAATATTGTTCTGATATCGGTTCCTTTTGGTAAATTTAATGAATTCGTAGAAAACAAAATTTTCAATTTTAATTTTACTCTGAAGAATGCACTAATAAACAAGCAAAATGTATTTTTCTTAGAAACTAACATAAATAACTCTCAAGTGACAAAGCGACTTGTTGTAAATATGTTGATTAACGAAGTAATTGTTCCTCATTTCATTTTAAGTGGTAATATATCTAGCAGCACTGATGAGTGTCATAGTGTTGACGTGTTGAATTCAGTTTTATCAAGGGGTTCACGGTCAGGCATCACAGAGTCTGATTCATCTTTTTTGGATCAGGTTCAGTCTGTGATGGTCTTACCATAGTGCTGCTGAATATCCAGTCTTTTAGATCTAAGGGCGATGAATTGTTGTTGTTTTTGGAATCTTTAGAGTTTCCTTGTGCTGTTGTTTTGGTTGAGCACTGGTTAAAGCGTACTGAACATGTTGATATTTTTAATTATATACTTGTATCTAAATACTCGCGTGAGCAACACACTCATGGAGGTACTTTGATTATGGTGCGAAAAATTTTTTTATGTAAGTTTGGGTTTGTGTCCGTTGATAGATTTGACCACCTCTTGGAGGAAAAAGTGTTTGAATTTTCTGTGGTTTTCTGTAGTAAACTTAATATTTATATCCTTGGAATTTACAGGTCACCTTCAGGTAGTGTAGAGTCATTTCTTCAGAAACTTGAGATATTATTGAATGAAATTTCTGTTAAGGCCTCGCTAGTGTTGACTGGAGACCTAAATATAAACTTCCTGGACAAATGTAACAGGAATAATCAGTTACTAAGTAGTATGCTGCGCTCGTTTAACCTGACAATGCATGTCGATCAGCCAACTCGGTTTTCGGCGCTTTCATCCTCTATTTTAGACTATGTGTGCACTAATTTCAGTAAGGATGAAGTTAAATGTACAACTGTTAATGCCGGGTTGTCTGATCATGAGGCTGTATCATGTTCCTTATTGATTGGCTCTGGTACTGGAGCGGGTAACACAAGGCATGGTAGACTTTTCACCAAAAAGAACTTTAAAAGATTTACATTGTTTTGCGGTCAGGCAGACTGGGATAGTGTTTTAGCTACAGAGAATCCCCTGGAAGAGTTCCATTCCGTCATTCAGGGCAAATTTAACATGGCCTTTCCGCTTGTAAAAATAAAGAAGAGAAAAAGGAGACCATGGTATACAAAGGCTTTGCGTGTTTCGGGAAAAAATATGTGTTGTCTTCACTATATAAGAAAGTTTGCTAATTTTGTCAGCTAATTTTGTCAGCTATTTTAATAAATACCGCAGCATTTACAGGAACACCATAAGGTTTGCCAAGAAGTCATATTTTCAGACTAGAATTTTGAAATCCTCCAATAAGTCAAAAGAATCCTGGAGAATTGTCAATCACCTACGAGGGAAAAATAAAACTACTCCCATTTCTAGCTCTTTAAATGCTAACGATCTCAATTCATTTTACTGTTCCATAGCCGCAAAATTATCGCAAGACATTTCTCAAAAGAACGATCCTAGGAACTATTTAAATCACATTTCAGTGGCTGAAACATTCTTTTTTACCCCTACCACTGCCCTTGAGATTCATGACACCTTTTCTAATATAAAGAGTAAGAATTCTTCTGGTTGGGGCAGGATGTCCTTGAGGGTGTTTCTGGCTTTACCATTTGAGGTGCTGCAGGTTCTGGCTGAGGCCATAAATGCCTCCTTTTTTTTCTGGCAGATTTCCGGCCTGTCTGAAGAAGGCTGTGATTGTACCTATTCATAAGGGTGGGGACCATGACAGTCCCTCAAACTTTCGTCCCATTGCACTGTTGCCTACCATGGCTAAAGTGGTCGAGAAGCTGGTTAAGGTGAGGATGGATTCTTTCATGAAGAGACATGGCCTTATGAGCACGCAACAGTTTGGCTTCCAAGAGCTGATGGGTACGAGCGATGCTATTTTCGACTTTCTCGAACATCTGTACATCCGGCTGAATTCTGGAGAGGTTGCTGTGGCAGTATTCTGTGATCTGTCCAAGGCATTTGATTGCGTGGATCACGGAATACTGTTGTTGAAACTAGAGATGTATGGATTTAGGGGCATGGCGTTGGAGTGGTTTCGATCGTATTTGTCTGAGCGTGTTCAGACGGTCGTGTTTGCTGGGGGCAGCTCGGATGAACTGAGTGTGAGGGCCGGCGTTCCCCAGGGCTCTGTCTTGGGGCCACTTCTGTTCCTGATTTATGTGAATGACCTTTCGCACCTTTCGATAGCGGGAAAATTCACCATGTTCGCCGATGATGCCACCATACTCTGGCAAGATTCGGATGTCCATCATCTCAGATCCAGTGTAAGGACAGATTTGGTGAAGATAAAGCGGTGGTGTGATGCAAACTCTTTATCATTTAATGTTTCCAAAACCAACATTTTAAATTTTAAGTGTGCTGTGGAGGATATTTATCTGGAGGGTCAACTGATTCCAACACCCAACATGAACAAATTTCTGGGCTTATCAATAGATAACTCTTTGAAGTTTGAAGATCATATATTGAATGTTTCCAATAAGATCTCTTCTGATTGTTATGCCCTCAGGGTAATTTCTAACAGTTTGGACTTCTCCATCGCTAGAAATTCTTATTTTGCTTTGGTCGAATCCCACCTTCGATATGGTATTTGTTTTTGGGGTTCATGTGCTCACTACTTGTTCAACTCTGTGTTTGTCTTGCAAAAGAGGGCAATCAGATATATGTGTGGTGCAAAGGTTCGCGATTCATGTCGTCCATTATTTGTAAGACATGGCATTTTGACTCTGTGTTGTATATTTGTTTTGGAGACGGTTTGTCTTATTTTTAAGAAATACAAGAGTGAGCTATCTATAGGTGGGCAATATAATATGCGTCACACTCACACCCTTGGGTTACCCATTCCACGCTCAGAGCTAATTAGAAGCTCCATAATTTATGGAGGCAAGAAGATCTTTAATCATCTCCCCTTGGGGTTGAGAAGGCAACCATGCATTGAGCGGCTCCGAAAACAAACAAAACAAGTGTTATCGGAGAAGGCTTACTACAACCTAAATGAATTTTTTAGTGATAGGATTGATTGAAAAATGTTTGTGAAGATTGTTCTACTTTTTATATCGTCTTTTTTCTCTTTATTACTCTATGGACTGGTGTGTTTTTAGTATGTACTTAGGAATAAGTTTTATTGTAACTATCGACCTTTTAGATATTAGATATTGAGTAGGTATGGCTTTGTCAACAACTTTGTAAGTTACGGCAATAAAGTTATTTTTTTACTTTGACTTTGACTTTATTTTATAGTAGTTATAGGTTGTATCAGACGGAGGCCTTAGTTATCACATTATAATGCAAATATGAGCGTAAGGGTTGAGTTCATCATGTTTTTTTTTTATGGAACAGCTTAATAATAATAATACTTATTTCATATATAAGAATAAACCTAAATATTACATGTAAACAAATCAATAATTAGTACGCATAATTACATTTATCTACCTTACCTAAGCTGATATATCCAAACTGTAATGGTGCACTCCATATTGCTAGGACTTATAGCTGAGTGAAGAAATGTTTCAGAATGCCTCCAAAACATTTAGCTGCAATAGAAGTCAAATATTGAAGGATCAAATGAATACTGACATGCATTATATTTTATAGTAGTTATAGGTTGTATCAGAAAGAGCCACTAGTCATCAAATTATAATGCAAATGTAGGTAAGTAAAAACATTATAAAATATGAGCGTAAGGGTTGAGTTCATCATGTTTTTTTATGGAACATCATAATAATAATACTTATTTCATAGATAAGAATATAACTAAATATTACATGTAACAAATCAATAATTAGTACGCATAATTATAATCATCTACCTTATCTAAGCTCATATATCCAAACTGTATGGTGCACTCCATATTGCTAGGACCTATAGCTGAGTGAAGAAATGTTTCAAAATGCCTTCAGAACATTTACCTGCAACAGAAATCAGATACTGAAGGATCAAATAAATACCGGCATGCATTATGTTGTACATTTGTTATAGGTTGTATCAGAAAGAGCCACTAGTCATCAAATTATAATGCAAATGTAGGTAAGTAAAAACATTATAAAATATGAGTGTAAGGGTTGGGTTCATCATGTTTTCCTATGGATAATCTTAGCAATATGTATCTCATAGTTAAGAATGCAATTAAATACTGCATATTAGTATGCATTCGAAATAGACTTCCATTCAAATACTACTGGCGCCTTAAAAACTCTTCTTTGGAATAAACAAAGACAAATAAGATTAGAGTGTTTTTTTTTTAACTTTCCTAATTTCCATCAGAATTGTCTAGTTTCATCACAAACCACAGACTTGCAATAAAATTGAGCAGATAAATTCAATTTAATCTAATATATCCTACTGAATAGTTTTGTATCATTCCTGTTAAAAATTTAATTTAAAAATGAATCCACATAATAAAGCACGAGTGTTATGCTTATTTCTATAACGTCTGAGAATTTTATTATAAAATATTTGCAGCCATAATCAGTTACCAAAAATGCCATGGAATCTAATATCAACTTTACACTTAAGCGAAAAACAATGATTAAAAGTCCTTTCAATGTCATTCATGAATACTTTGTTTATGAAAAGATACTACTGCAACTGACATTGAAACATCCCTTTGGTCATTACTTCTTAAAATGATTACTACAAATTTAATATAAATTAATTACTTCATTAAAAAACTTACTTTTGAAATACCATAATACAGGATGCCAAATGGTGGTATAATCTTCTTCTAGAATATTGATGCATTTTAAGCTAAAATCAAATTAGATTTTAGGAAACTTAATTAATACCTAAAAAAAAAATAGATTAATCTGATGAAACAAATCAAACTATATAAGTGCAACATAATTTGCAATAAAATAATACATATGTAATATTTCTCACCTATTAAAACAAAACAGAACTAGCTATGCTTTACTACTCAAATGATTATTGAAGTAAGTCTAGACGAACAATACACTTGTTATTTTATATACTTAGCCAGGTCAGTTGGCCTTATCCTTTACGAATATGCCTTTTGGATAAAATAAATGCAGTTGTGATTCCCATATTAGCTAAATTAACAAAAACTATTACATATAAAAAATAATGAATAAATAATAATAAGCTCACCTCTAACAGGGCTGATAAGAGAAAACACAAATTGACTATCCACTCATCTTTATTGTAAGACCAGATCTACTGTTCTCACAAAAATAATTCCTATCATAGCATAAGGATTAAATTAATAAGTTATATTTCCTTTCTAAGTCTTTTGTAACAGGTAAAAAAAAATATCTATTCCATGCCCTATTAAAAGTTTTAGAACTGTAACATTCTTGAATCTTAAATAATAACAATAGTTTAATAAATGCTGCTTATTGGATTTCCAGTAGTTCTACATCGAAAATAAGGGTGGCATTTGGTGGAATGATGCCCGGATGGCCTCTTGAACCATAAGCATAGTCAGGCGAACAAATCAATTTTGCCCGTTGTCCAACACTCAACTGAAATATAAAAAAAAGACACAATCAAGCACTGATTCTACTAGACAAAAAGATAAATATGTGGTTTAGATTCAATCAGAAAGAGCCACTAGTCATCAACTTATAGTGCAAAATTTTGTAGGAAAACACTATAAATATGAGCGCAAGGATAAGTATTCATCATTGTTACCTAAACAACATATTTTGACATATTAATTTTGATGGAATTATCAAAGAAAACCTTCCAAATATCTGCAGTTTAGAAATTTACCAACGAGCATCTTGGCAGACAGGATTTTTGTTCCATCTTTTTACACATACAATAATCTTTTCTGTAGGTACCTACTATCTTAAGATGTGAAAGAATTATTAGCAATTAACCAAGCAATTAGCAATATTTTATAGAATATTTGATAAACAAAATATTCATAAATAAAAGAAGTTGAGGCTATAATTTTAGCAAAAACAATTCGAGATCACTGAAACAAGATAAGTAAAAACTGGCCTTTATTAGGACTAATGCAGTTTTTTGCTTTAAGACGGAACAAGTTACATTTGTACATGGTGATACAAATGTCAAAGTTTATCAATATATAAATCAGACAAAAATTTTATATTAAAAGATCTTTAGTGGTGAAGTGAGCATGTTCTGTTCTAGAATACTTTCACAATATTATGAAGTTGTTAGTGTAAGATAGCTATCTTATCAAACAGCTGCAAAAGCTAACCCAAACTTAGTTAGTTTCACACACACATTTGCTGGAATCTGGGTCATAATATTTTTGGTTTCATGTCTTATTAGGTTTTACTTAAGATGACTACATTAGTTACCTGTGCAACACCTTCATCCCATCCTTTGATAACTTCTCCCTTTCCAATGTTAAACTTGAAAGGCACTCCTCGGTCGCGGGAAGAGTCAAATTTGGTTCCGTTTTCTAAGGTACCCGTATAATGAACCACTACTTTCTGACCAGTTTTTGGGTAAGTTGAACCTGTATTATATAAATAAATAAAATTCTGGTTTTTATGCTGTATGTTAAATAAACGTCTAAGAAACCAGTTATATGAAGAAATACAAATATTTAAGGAAACTGACTAGTAAAACAAAAACGCGAGGTTTGTTTACCAAATCGACATTCTTCAAGGTCGTCACAGCAGCAATGCAGAATTTATTGATTTTTAACTTTCCTTATGCAAATGAGAAAAGACTAAATAGATAGCGAATCTGCAAAAACCAAAGTAACCTGACGTAAAAACTAAAAATACACCTTTAAGCGAAAAATAACGGAATAGTTTAGCGCATTTATGGAAAAAGCCTCTTAAAATGCACTGGCCGCGTGTCACGAACTTACCATCTCCAGGAGAAAGTGTTTGTACTTGCACGCCCATACTGTAAAATGAGAGAAGCGTTAAATTCGAAAACATTCATACGATAGAAATATATAATTCACTCACCTTAAAAAGTTATGTACAAAATTAAATCCAACAAACGAACCAACGCCTCGCCTTTCAACTTTCAACCTGCGGTTCAAAAATTTTCCACAAAATGTGGATGTCAATTGTCAAATCAACAGTCAACAGTGTCAACCGAACGTCAACGTCATGGCAGAGTCTTTGATATATGAGCCGTATTCGATTGAGACTGGAGATCAGTTCAAAATAAACTGAAACTGAACTGATATTTCAGTTCAGTGGGCCAAGGTCAAATGAAATTATGAAAACAATTAAAATATAAAGCGAATTGATAATTGACATTTAAATGCCATCTTTTACCTGCACTACTGAACCGATCTAAGTGATTTCGGTCCATTTTCGGTTCACTTACAGGTGAGCTGGATCACTTTTTAGGTAGTGGGGGCAAAGTGATATTTTTACAATCGAACACGAATCAGTTCAATAAAGTTCAGTTAGATCGATCTGAATCGATCCAAAGTAGTGAATCGAATACGGCTATGGTCTAGGCACTTTTTAATATTAATGGATGAATGCACCGATTTAAACCGAACCGTTACAAAATTAACTGTGTTTAAATACCTCACTTATCCCAACCGGTTGTATTGGCCTGAGAGTTACAAAACCCCAGTTACACGGACGTATATAGTTATATCAAGTATTGACATTAAAAAGAGTAACCCAAAACTAACCCAGATTAGGTCAATCAATGTGTTCTGTGAATAACTGGGGTTATAACGCTGAGGCAAATACAATAAGTAAACAGCTTACGACCTAATTTAGACACCACATCGACCTAATTTAGAATTATAATTCCTTTATTTTTGAAGTGAAAACTTAGTTTTGCGTTTTTTTTTTTTTGCGGGGGTTGGATGAGATCGAGTCGTCACGCATCACGCGTCATGCTCGGATATGTAACGTAACGCTCCTTCTACTGGCATGTTCCCGTATAGGCAGAGGGCTGAAATTTTCAGGAAATGTAGCCGGGGTAAAAAGAAGTTCCTGGACGAAAACGGGACCCCGTACCTCCCCCTGTTTGGCCAGAAGAGGGGGGAGAAGGAAAAACTTAAATAATTAATTTTGAGAGAACGGGCAGAGGTACGGGGTCGAAATTTTTATGATTAGTGCGCCCCATGGGGGGGTCACCTTAGGCCATACGGGGGGGACCGACGCTATAATTTAAGGGGGCATTTTGGGGGGAAAACCATTTTTCGTCCGTATCTCTGCAACGAAGGCTCGAATCGAAATTCTGACAAACGATGATCCCGCTTATTGAAGTTTTCACTTCTGTCGTGCGGTCTTAAGCACACACCAATTTTTTTTTAAGTTGATTATTTCAAAAGGGTCCTCAAAACTAGTCGAAAATGAGAACAATTGAAGGATTCATTTGTATTTAAACTACAAAGATCGCCAAATGTAGCGTGAGCCCGTACGGCCAACAATTAGGCCAAGGTTAATTAAACATTTTTTCGGACATCTACCGTAAAATATAGATTCGAACTGGTCCTTATTAGACAATATTCGTCGGCATCTTTTATGTTGGTGTTGTCGTTATTGGGGACCCTGACTCTGCTCCGTGGACAACAAGACCATTGTGTATCACTAGACGTTTCCGACACACCAGTCACAGGGCTTCAGAGTTGCGCGCGCATTACATTGTTGCACATCATATCTTTATAGTCCAGCGAATTATTGTATTCAAGTGGTCCAGCTCAGTGGTTGGATGCTGTTTTTGTGATACGGCGGCCCGGGTTCTATTCCCGTCGATGTTTTTTTTTTTCAAAGTTATGTTTGTTTCTTTTTTTAAATTTGTATTAGTTTTGGTTAGTGTCGTTTGGTTGCGCCCCGGAGCGAGCGAAAGGTCATGCGTGAAGTCACTAATACTCTTTTAAATGAAAAGTAATGGGAACAGAATTGGCAACGTTACCCTCTCTGATTTATATTTTGTAACCATGGCTTAAGGTTAAGTATTCTAAAATAGTAAACACACCCTCTAAATACACTTCCGGTCCTGCCGTCGAAGGACGAGGACGAACACATTGGAAACGGATTAGAGAATTCGGCATGGGTAGTTGAAGCTTATTGCTTAGGAAAGGTGTTCTAATCCTTCGAGGGGAGCCTGGAAAGTCGTGCCGGCTGCAAGGTGTAAGGGGTGGGTCACGTAGTGGAGGGTGATTCCTACTAGACTGCAGGATTAATTTCCGGACGCGGTAGCGTGGCTTGTGGGCGGTCGGGTTATATCCTGCGGGGATTTGGAGTCTCTGACAAAAAGTGGTTATACATACAGTGTGCAAAGCCTCCTTGCATAGGAACTCAGTCGTGCAATTCAGTAGCTTATATTTGTGCAAAAGTCGGGAATCACCACGGGCACAGGCCCGTCTTACTGGAGGTTCCCACCGAATACAAGGCCACTCAAACTGGAAGATCGTGTAACACAAGCAGAAGGGTAGCTTTGCCTCTGTTTAAGCGCCGGACGAGGGGTGTGCTGGCAAGTGCACCTTCTATAATTTGAGGTGTGTTTTCGTGGGCATAGTTCAAAATAGTTTCAAGATATGTTTTTGTTTTCATTTGAGGTTGAGATTTAAACAATCACATATTCTTCATTATTTTTCAGCCACCATACTCAGATTGGCTTTGCCTACTGCAGGCCGATTAATTGAAGCAAAACTGTTACTGTGTATCTAAATCTCATCGAAAAACACCACTAAGATATAAATACGGAATATATAGTGGCATTTATACCCCCCTTTTTTATGATCGTCCCTTTTCAATTCTCTCATGTATACGTCTACCGTCGCCACTCCTGTTAGTTTTTTTCTGTCTGGGGAGACGACCGAGAAGAGGAGCTGCTAAATATAGCGCAAATGTTAAAAATTTAAATGTTTTTTGTTGGTTTTGGGCATGCTTTGGGTTAGTTTTGCCTTTGTTCGGTTGCTCCCTCGGTGCAAGCGAAGCGAGCGAAGGGCCATGCGTACAACCATTTTTTATCATATATCTTCCTCATTGTGCAACACAAGACGTTGCGTGGACCGAGCCACAGGCCTTCAGAGTTGCTTTACATTTCATTTTCACTTCACGCGACACACATGGCTCTCCGCTAGCTCCGGGGCGCAACCAAACAAAACTAACCCAAAGCATGCACAAAATCAAGAAAAATCTTTTTACAAACGTGACTTTTAAAAAAGCATGTCTTGCCACTAAAATCGAATTGACAGCAATTCGGTAGATCCTAAAGATAGGTATGGTATTTGTCAACAATGTAATACGCGCGCAACTCTGAAGCCCTCTGATGTGTTACGGGAAACGTTTACCGTCTCGGAAACGTCTAGTGTGTGCCCAGAATAACAAACTCTCGTTCTTGAGTTTGTGCAACCATCAACGTAAACGATTAAGGTTCGGATTTAACACTTGCGCCATATTTAGCCTCTCCTCCAAGAAAGAATTATGTCATATTGTTGTTAATTGCCAGTGTTCTTCCTAAGTGCAAAATCTTGACAAAAGTGACACACTTTATAATTAAAACGCACTATGGCACCCCAGTGACTAAAGTGGCACGATTTGATGTAACAGGATCTAATGTAAAGTGGCCGGACATCCCGCTTTTTGCGGGATCGTTCTTTCTTTTTGTAAGCTGTCACATTTACGGATCAAAACCCCTTGCCCCCAATGCGGTTTTTAAGGCACTGTATTTTTATTTTATATTTAGTTGTTATTTTAGAATAAAAATTGTTAATTTTTGAAATTTCTCCAAACCTGTCTTTCTCCCCTGGTCTTCAGTCATTTACGCTTATGCGTCCCGCATTGGCATTGGAAAAATATTGTCACTTTAATCTATATATGTACTAATAAATGTTTTTAAACATATTTTTCATATTCATTAGATATATTAAAAAATACTATAAATACGTATAACTATTTGTAATTTCCTATTCTTAGGCCCTATGAATTTTTGGATTCATATCTGCTTCTCCTTTTCGTCTTTACATATTCAAAGACAAAAAGGCACCCTGACATCTAATAGCAAATATTGGTCGATAAAAACAAATTAATTTTCTTAAATTATTTTGACCACAAAGGTGAGGGTAGCAATTAACAGTATAATTAACTACATTAAAATTAGTGGACTGTATTAAAATAGGGTGGTGGGGGTTTTACACATAGATTATGTGGTAGGTATGTTAACGTACTTTAATAATTCAATTATGCATTTGGAATTGATATAAAAAATATGTAGAATTTCTAAATACTACTATCTTGCATTCAATCATTCACTCTCATAAATCTAGAAATACAACAAGTTACAGTAATAAGTAGCTACAAAAAAGTCTTCATTTGTTAATTTCAAAATGAAAAGTTTGTCTTTAAAATTCCAACTTTCCTTTCACTCTACAAAATACCTTGAGATCATTTTTTCTCTCCTGTTATCGTACTCAGGGATAGCCTATTAAACTTTACACATTGAATTCATGTATTCGCTTTGCTGGGATTTGGAATGGATTGCCTTTACTGCCAATTTGCAGGCGCCATTTTTATTCTTCTCTTCAACTACAAGGGGACAGAGACGCTACGTCGTTTGTGGCTTTGAGGAATTGCGTTAAAAACGCCTAAAAGAGGGCTTTGTCCAACGTGGACAAAGACGCGAAGACGAGAACGAGAACTTTCGCTCTTGCTCAAGTGAACGTTGAAACTGCACTTTTAGAGGCTAGAGAGCGGTGACTGGACCGATCTAGAACGCGAAAATAACTAACAAAATGCGAGAAAACTAATCATTTGCCGCAAGCAGTGCTAGGACAGGGCTAGTTGTTTTTTGGCGCTAACTTTATGCGGAGCGGTGACTGAACCGACGCATCACGGATGAGTGTTTGCAAGCATAAATAAAACACTAAAAAAAATTGCAAGGCACTAATAAGATTAATTTCTTCTTCTAGCGAGCTCCTGGCGGCAAACTAAAAGTCGACTGAGAGTGGGGACTCGCGGGAAAGTAAGCGTGAGTTTCTTTTGAGAGGGTGAAAGCATCTTGTTTCGTTCTTTGATATGTGCTGTTTACTGAACACTGACGGAGACAAGTACAATTGAAAACGATTACGCACGATTGAATTGACGGAATGACATTGAGCTTTATATAATGAGATCGATCATCCAGGTTTGGACTAAGGGGTAATGAAGAACTGACATATGCTGATTTAAAGGCACAAATTTCTGTTTACCTGGGGTTAAATACATCTATTCGTGGATCAATTTTGGCTCATTCATACTACATACATACAGGGCGTTATCACCAAACTATACGGTGAAAAATTGCAAATTAATACACTTGTTGGGATATTTCCCCAATAAATATCATTGGTAAAACTAGTGCGACACGAGTGCAAAATGTGCAGTATACCATTGGCCAATGCAGGGCAAGCATTTGTATAGCATTGGGAAATTGGTGGATTGGTGCTACATTTCTTGCTCCGAGTGTAATCAGTTCCGCACGAAACCTTGGAGGTCGTGTGGCACCGATGTTGTTGTCAAAAGAAAAAATAACGAAATCCGACAAAGGATCAGATAACAGATTGTTAATAACATTTTTCTACTGAGCGAGTATCAGTGCCACACTTTTTTTACCAATTGCATTCGCTTGAAGTCATCTGACATTAACGTACGAGGCACCGTTGCCAGAGGGCAAATGAAAAATTAATCAATGTTTTCTAATTTAATAAAAGTAATTCTATCATTACCTTTGACAAGGGATTCCCTTGTCAAAGGTCATTACCATGTTTACCGGCAATAATGGTGCGACTAAGGAGGGCTACCCTCCTTAGGTGCGACTCATCCGTCAGCTTTGCAATGACGTCATTCAAATGTGTCACTTTTGGCAGAATCGAACGGTAAAATGGCAAAATTTTATATACAAACTGGCACAATAAAAAAATCCTCTAGGAACAACCCTGATTATTGCTAATTTAAATCATATATATTTATCTATGATTTAAATAATATAAATTTGGAATGGAATGATTTCAATAGTTCCTAATATTTAGGTTTGCTTTTGCATATGTAGTTTTTCCTCAATATGTTTTAACTTCTCTATAATATGCGCTCTTGTTAGATTTGGCTGCCAAACCTCAGACATAGCAGTACCAACACAGTTAAAAAGGTAAATAGAAATATGGATCCCTATGTTGAAAACAGCTATAATAAAGTGAGGCAAGTTGTTTTAAACACAAAAGAGCCTTTAGTGATAAAGAATCAGATGAATTGTGACCTAACATCATGGAGTCTTAAGGAGTGGAGTGAAGTGCTTGGAAAGGATCTGTTAAAATTCCGATGTGGAAAAAATCAGTATACAGAGGTACATAAAAGATTTAACTTGAGTAATGTAGGTACGTATTTCTTTGTATGACTACCTTTCATTTATAGGAGCCACAGTGGGAGTCAACATGTTTAATGAAAGAAGCAAAGTTTGACGAGTTTTTAAAGTACATCGAAACAAATGGGGATGAGTGGTGGTATTTTGATTATAAATATCTATGTCAGTGGTTCACAGATATAGATGCTTTAAAACATGTAAGTGGTCTCATTTAAACACAATTCTACAGTGTTACATGATTTCTTCACATTGGTTATATAAAAACCATTACCTACCTACTTATTTTTGAAATGACAAAGACAATAGATAGCTATATCTTGTACCTACCAGTCGGAAATCAATCATCTAGTACGTCTTTATGCAATTATTTATTAACATCAGGAAAAAGCAACAAACAGTAGGAATAACTTAAATCCTCTTAAATGATTTGAACCAAGCTCCTCCAAATTAAAATCATTGACTAATCATAAAGGTAAATGACTAATTTCTATTAAAAGGACTGGTTACTAGGAACAACTCCTGCAATACAATGGCAGGAATTATGCTACTAGCAGGCACTGGAAGTATGGATTTATGTCATTAAGCTTACTAGCTAATTAAGTTTATCGTGCCAGTATATTAGTTCAATAATACAGTTTAACTTTTAGAAAATAGACTGGTCTAGATTGGGATTTACAGAAATTAGTTCAGACGATTCAACAATCTGGATAGGTTCAAAAGGTGCACACACTTCCTGTCACATGGATACCTATGGATGCAATATTGTACTACAAATTTTCGGAAGGTAGGTGTGTCATGCAATCCTTAATGGTTCAGAACAGCATAAGGAATTGAGTAAATTTCATTGATGGGGAATATGTTTACTAAGCTTTTTCCAGTATTCTTTAGTTTTTAGAAAACAGTGGATTCTATTCCCGCCTGAACAAAATCTAAAGCCAAGCAGAATTCCGTTTGAAGAATCAAGTATTTACTCAAAATTAAATTTTTTCAGTCCAAATATAGAACATTTTAAAGGTAATATACATATTTACTTATATATTCATCTTATGTGAAATGTAGCTTAACTTTAGGTATCGGCCATTGTCACAAAGTAATTCTCAATCCCGGAGAGGTATTGGTAGTGCCTAACAAATGGTGGCATTATGTTGAGAACTTGGAGACAGCAATAAGCATTAATGCTTGGCTACCTTTGGTAGGTGGTAGCCTATTGGGCTAAATCAATTTTTTGCTATATATTGGTATAGACAGATTCTTATCAATCACATTATATTAGATTTTTTTATGTGTTTTAGCCACAAGATGATTTTCAAAGAATCAAAGAGAGTATTGCCACAATATTTGTGGGACAAATGGTACAAAGTAAGGACACACTTCAGAACGTTATTTTGAATCCAAATATGGTAAAGGTAAGACTGCTTAATCGTTGAGAAATCAGGTAACACTAATGAGAGGGATCATTATTTATATTTAATAATTTATTTGTAGGAAATGGTAAGCTGTGACGTAGCTTTAGATGTTATTATGGCACTTACTGAAAAGTGTAACACAAGAAACAAAATCCATAAAACTGATAGCAAAGTTACGACAAATCCAAGTGAAAATGTTGATATAGAACAGATCTTGAGCCAATGTAAAAATATTTCGAAAATACCCGCTTTAAGTGAACCTGAATTCAAGCAATTTTTGAGTTCTCAGTCCGATAGATTTAATAATCTTGGATCATATAGTAGCTCAAAGAAAAAGACGGATTGCAAGAAAATCATAGATTTCCTGGAAGTCATAACCGATGATGAAGTATTGGATGTAATTACAAAGAAACTCATTGAAAAGAGAAATACATAAATATACATATATATGGCTTTTATTCTTTATAATAACGCTGCTTAATTTCTCTTACTGGATTGGGTATAACATTTTAAAATAGAACACATTTTGTTGGTAAAAATGTCTAATTAATCTCAATTCTATATTTACAGCAGATATAAAATGATATTATAAAAATCAATCACTAACAACAGAAATACTTAATATCGAAAAATATCCACATGTCTAGGTATACTAAAATATAATAAAAAAGTGTTTCTTGCTGATAATAAAAGTAAAAATGTAAAAGAATAAATTAGCCATTTAATACCGCGGAAAGTTTTAATTACCGTTATACTTACTTCAACATTAATGGCCGTCGTTTGGGGCAGGGGGCAAGGGTCACTCCCTCTGAATATAAGTATTTGGTTGTTAAAAGAAAAACATCCAGACTAAACGTGAATCAAAATTTAGAGATTTATGAAATTGGGGTTCTATAGGCCGTGATTTGACGTGCAATATTAAAAATTATTTTTAACAAAATACATTGAACCCTTTACAACTATTTAACATATCAGTGCTTGAGTGATTACCATAAAAGTGAAGCTACGAACCAAAGTTTAATACTACTGTAACACTATCTAAATATTAATAACCATATTAGCCTTAATCAAATCTACAATATTATAGAGTATTATTTATACTACCCAATAAGGCATATATGTACATAGTACAAACGCTTTATTACTTTGCTAAAAATTAACGTACCATATATAAAAATACCATTTTGTGATTAATTAATTTGCGTCGTTTGAGCAAACAAACAAGACGACTCGTATTTCTGGCTGTAAGGCAAAATTTATCCTCAGATTAGGATTTAAAAAAAATGTATAGTATAGTTCCAACTAGTCTTACTAATGTAAGTATGTCCCACGTTTCATTAGTATATCCTTCTAGCTCAGTTATTGTGTTTTTGCAATACTTAAATCAGAGGAGTGTCGGGAGGGTTTGGACAGCGGTAGGCATTGAGCACTTTCAAGATTGCCGCCTAATCAGAAGTCGAGTAAAGAGGAACTTAACTAGAAGATCATTTGAATTTTCTTGTTCTAATATTAACTAATTCACGAACGGTTTCGTGTTTTTTAAGGGTTGCCCAATGATTAGCAATATTAGGTAAGCTTTAACAATTAAAGCTTCCTGTTATCTGTAAGATATATAATTAAGACATAATTTAAATATTGACCAAACCCTTCTGACGCTCCCCTACATATCTAATTTATGTATCAATGAATGTATTGTTAATTTTTAGTATCATCATGCATGAGTCGAATGACAAGGATATATAAAATACAATACGCAATATGCAAACAGCTTTATAGGTACTCTTGAAGACGACGATGCTTCTTGCACTCAAATCCATAGGTCTTTGAGTGTGAATGATTTTCTAAAAACATCTATCAACGAAGTCACTTCTGAAAATTTTCGACGCGACACACCGACGGACCCGTAATCACTGATTCAACGTTTAATATGTCCATATACTACTAGAACGTCAGGGGGCTAAGGGCGAAGACCGACGAACTCCTGCGAAGCGTTTCTGTTTGTAACTATGATGCTTTGGCTTTTACTGAAACCTGGTTAAATCAGTGTATAGCGTCATCTCAATGTTTTCCAACTTCTTATATTATATACAGGCGGAACTTTCAGATCAGCAGCTTGGAGACAAGAATATAACTCGTACCTATGTTTTGTATCCGGCGACTAAACTAACCTTCCACTAGCAGCATCACGAAAGGTCCTACCAGACTTCCCACGTAGCCAACACCGTCCAGTCATCATCGAGATTGGTATCACAATTCCCTTAGTGAAATCAATTCCTCGCCCCAGATGGAACTTCAGAAGAGCAAACTGGGAAAAGCATTTTCCGAAAGCCTAGATAAGTGCCTCGGCTGGGTTCCTCCAGAAAGTGGAAATTACCAGAGGTTTGTAGGAGCAGTCTTGAGTTCGGCGAGGAAGTCGATACCTAGGGGATATCGCAGGGAATATATTCCTGGGTGGTCGGAAAATAGCGAAAAGCTGTACAAAGAATTCCTCGAGAGCGGTGAACGTGAGATAGCGGAGGAACTTCTGCATAGCATAGATAGTGCGAGACGGGAAAAATGGCTCGAAACAGTCGAAAATCGTATTTTTAAAAATCAAGCAGAAAAGCGTGGTCCCTACTCCGCAAGCTGGGCTATGGCACTCACCTCCAACGCGACTGTAACCCCATACATCACAACAGGATCGCTTCCCATATTGTAACCACCTCTAGAGCCGCAAAAGACAACGCACATACGAGAGAGATGAAACGGAAACTCACAAATCTCAAGCGATCATGTACAAGACAATCTGAATATTCCACTTCGTTCACCAGTGAAGAGATCACAACAGCTCTCAGAGATACGAAAGCAGGTAAAGCCCCTGGCTTCGAAGGCATACACCCAGAGTTTCTTCTGCACTGTGTTAAATACACAAGACAATGGTTGGCCAGATTCTTCACAGATATCATACAAACAGGCAGAATTCCTAACCTTCTTAAACAGTCAAAAATCATAGCGATATTGAAACCGGGCAAAGCAAACAACATGCCACAAAGTTATCGCCCCATCGCACTTCTTAACACGATTTATAAACTTCTAGAAAGACTCTTGTATAACAGAATCAGCCAGAAAATATTGGATAAAATTCCCATTGAGCAACAACAGAAACTGCATGGATCAAGTCCAATCATTAACTTCATTTATAGAAGCAGGTTTTCAGAAACAACTAAAAACAGCTACCGTCTTTATAGATTTGACGGCTGCGTATGATACTGTATGGAGATCAGACATTATTTATAAGATCATGTGAGTAATACCCTGCAGGAAAACAGCAGACCTGATAGATGCCATGCTCTCCAATAGAAACTTCAGAGTTCTCTTGAGAAATAGTATGAGTGGGCAGAAGAAGCTGAACAACGGCTTACCGCAGGGATCAGTTATTGCCCCTCTCCTGTTCAGCTTCTATATTGCCGACATGCCTGAGACTAGATCGAGAAAGTTTGGATACGCAGACGACTGGGCACTTGCTACAAGACATAAAGATATCGAAGTCACGGAGGATGTTTTAACAACTGATTTGCTGACTATTGGGCAATACTCACGCAAGCGGAAACTCCAACCAAGTGTCGCCAAAACTTGAGACTTGTTGCTTCACCTGAACAACAAATTAGCCAATAAGGAATTACAAGTGCATTTTGAAGGTGTGCTACTCAAACACAATAAACAAAGCCAAGTATTTAGGAGTTACTTTAGACCACCGAACACTGAGTTTTAAAGAACACTTGTCGAAAACAGCAGCCAAGATCAGAACGCGAAATAACATCCTCCAGAAACTCTGCGGCACAACATGGGGCTCATTAGCCTCTGTACTGAGATCTTCAGCCTTAGGTTTGGTATATTCAACAGCCGAATACTGCGCCCCAATTTGGCTGCCAGCTAAACCAAACAATGCGGGTCATAACAGGTACGATTAAACCAACACCTACTCTCTGGCTACCCATGCTCAGCCACATTGCTCCTCCACACCTTCGCAGAGAGCACGCACTTGTCAGGGAATACAAGAAGATCATAAATAATCCACAACTCTGCCGATCCATTCCGATATGCCTGCCCTCGAAAATAATCGACTCCGGTCCAGACATCCCCCCTCAGAACTCCCAAGTCACTGCATGACGCTGGTTTTGATATAACTGCCCGTTGGCGAGAAGAATGGGAAGCCACGCTCCGCTCAGCTTTCACAACATGCCTTGCATATCCAGCAAGCCTCTAGGATTCGCTTGCCACGCAAAACTTGGTCAGCACTAAATAGAATTAGATCGAAATGTGGGAGATGTGCCGACTCACTTTTTAAATGGGGTAAAAACCTTTCCCCCCGTTGTGACTGTGGAAACCATAAGCAAACAGTCCATCACAATGTTGAAGACTGCTCACTGAGGGCCTATACCGGCAAACCATATGGCTTCCAGATAGCGACTGCGGAAGCAAGTGAATATATAAATAACTGAGATGTTTGGTTGTGAACTTATTCTTTTTTTTTCTGTGCATTGTTGCTTTCTTTCTTCGAGGACATCAATCAGTTTGTTCCAAAGAAACTTATTAAGGACCATAAATACCCTTAAATGGTTTGATCATCCTCTAAAGACTTGATTCGGATTATCTTGCATATTCACATGTATGTAGGAAGCCGAAGTTTCGAACGGATATGTGCTATCTATATATGTCACAAGAACAGAACACTTGATACCTGAAAATATTAAGAATTTTTGATCATTTGTGAAAAGCCTTAACAACTCAAACTTGTCTCTTTCTGGTACAAGATCAAAGCTTTGAAACACCATCAGATATTGCCGAAGCCTTTGCCTCACAGTTTCGAACATGTTATTGTAACCACGCAGGAATAAAGATACGTGACGTGGATAACATTAGGTATGCAACTGACTTAATCTACCATAATTTTACACCTGACGAGATAGCCAATCGACTCAGAGCATTGGATCCTTTTAAGAGTGCTGGGCCAGACGGAATCTCCTCCAATGCTTTTGAAGGAATGCTCTTCATTCGCTGTTCCGCTATGTAAATGGTTTCAAGCAGTGTTTAATACTGGAAGCTTCCCAAGATTCAGGAAGCAGTCAATTTAAGTATCATTCCTGTTTTTAAGTTTGGAGGCAGATCGGAAATTAATAACTATAAGGGAATTTCAATCTTAACCTCTATCCTGAAGTTATTTGAGTCAATCTTGACAGATGAAGGTTTCAGCTCATATAGAAACTATATAATTTCTGAACAACATGGCTTCGACGAAAAACCCTCTACCGCTACCAATTTGGCTGTATTTCAGAATTTTATAACTCATCAGTCGAGAGTGGACACCAGATCGATGTAATTTATACGGATCTGTCCAAGGCCTTCGATAGCGTGTCACAACTTGTTTGTAGAAGCTTCACAAAATGGGAATATCGGGCGACTACTTAAGGTTTATCGCTTCCATAAAGAATTTGCGGTGCCGTCTGGTGTTCCGCAGGGATCACACATTGGGCCAATATTCTCTTCTTGCTCTTCATCAACGATGTGACACAGTGCTTTCGGAGCTCCCGCTGATTTGTGTCCGCTGACGACTTGAAGGTTTTTGCTGTTAATATTGACAATGTTGGACTTCAGAGAAACTTGAACTGTCTGGTCTCATGGTGTAGTGACAATCTGTTGAGGCTAAACATCGATAAATGTAAGACCTTACGCTTTTACACCTGTCGCATTCCAAATATCACCAACTACAGCATTGACAATGTGAACCTGCAGCCATGAATGATTTGGGGGTCATATTTCAGAGTGACCTTTCGTTTAACCTCCATATTGACAGTGTTGTCCTCAAGGCGTATAGAATGCTTGGCTTTATCAAGAGAAACACAAGACATATCGTGGACACGAAGGCAATAACGTGCTTATATAAATGCTTAGTGAGAAGTGTACTTGAATACTGCTCAACTATATGATCGCCAATTTATGCCAGTAACATAAACCGCCTGGAAAGGATTCAAAGGAATTTCGCAAAATATCTTCTTTTTAAACATCGCTTTCCCTTCAACCTTCAACGATGTACCTTACCAAACTGGACTTCTACTTTGTGACCTGAAAAGTCTTGAACAGCGCCGTAAGGAAACTATTACTTTTCTTATATAAGCTGTTGAACTACCTTGTTAACTGCAATCATCTTCTTGAGGCTGATACTTTTCATGCCCCAGCGAGACGTACACCGCAAATGCAGCTTTTTTTTAGCGTACTCATCGGACGAACTATATGGATCTGCAGCGTTTTCTCGACAGACTACTCAGAAACTATAATAGAATCACCCCTAACTGCGATATCTTTAGTTCTACATTATTTACTTTTAAAAGAAATCGTTCTTGTTAATATGTTGTTTTGCGTCCTCTGTATATTTTATTGCCTTAGTATTTTATGTATTTTATAGTCTTTAGAGACCATTTAGAATGTATAATTCTGTAAAGTACTTCTTAAATAAATAAATAAATAAATAATAAGAATGAGTACAAGGCACTGAAACATATCGAATATGCAGAATAAATAAACATCGAACCGAGACATCTGAAAAGTCCAAACTAACCCAAAGCTAAAAGAAGAGATATCTAATCAAAAATGGAACACACTTCATTTAAATATTTCGTTAATTTGCACAATAGCAATAAAATAGGCAATGTCATGCAAATTTCCTAGTCTTTACACAGATCTAATTTTTATGCAAACTTCATAGTCTTTAAACAGATCTAATTTTCATAATCCATATCACCCTTTCGTTTTAAAATATTACCCCGACACTAAACTAATAAAAGGTTTGGTGCATCCGATTATCCCCAGGTACACTCACATCCCTACAACATAAATATTCAAGGCGCTAGAAAGCGCTCTTTACATCTACGTGCAATTCTTGTCCTTTTTTTAAATCTTACGTTTATTCCACCCTAGGTCCGCCATTGCCTAGCGAGTGAATAATGTCATATCAAAATATTTGATAACATCTGTTTTAGTTCAATTAAAGGATAATTTAAATAAATTTACTTATCGCTAAAATTACTATTAACGCGTTAACTGCATAGTCCTCATAAAATAGATATAACATCAGAATAGAAAATATAAATAGCCTTTTGAGCTATTTTATGAGGATTGTAGCCGACATATTAAATAAATAATATAAAAAAAATCTCAAAAAGAACTATTTGAGAAAAGGGTTTACCTGCAAACATGAACTGTAGGTTTATGGATTTGATACTGTGTTTCTCTTTGTAAGGGTGATTAGTTGGTAATTTGTGAGTAGAGTCCTATAGCCCGCGCTGATTCTCTTTTGGGGGTGGCCGGGGTCGATTCTCTTTGGGGCTGTATACGAGTCTCCCTGGTGACCTTGAGAAAGCCCACTTGGCCTTGGGTGTATTCGACCTTGAATGTCCTCAAGTTTTTTTACTTGACTGTGTGCTCTTGAGATAATTTTCAGCGACATCGACCTCGAGTGTCTGCGGATATTTGAAGATCACACATTTGACCTTGAATGACTTTGAGTCAAGTTGAAGTTGTTGAAATTATCAATAATTCTAACGAAAAACATAAATTAATCTATTTAGGACGTAGTGAACCCACATACTCCGGTGCCAAAACACGTTCTCTTGTAAGGTTTGATAAACTGGAATAATTACATTATCTTGGAACTGTAATAGTTTTAAAATTTTAATTACATTTAATTATAATGAATTGGCAAAATGCTGGCACGATGTTTTCTTTTTCACAGAGGGCAATATGGTCAATTTTGTAAACAATGAGAATCAAGTTTCATACATTAGAAGTTTAGCAGCACTGCTAAGAAATGCGTGAAGATATGATCGCATATTTGAGACAGTGTGTTGACGATGTGGACGATAAAAAATATGCTAATTACCTGAAGGATGCATTGAATTTTTGTATTGGCGCACACGTGTGTGAAGTTTGTTTATGGTTACATTGACCTGGACACATTTTGCAGTCAAATGCTTGAGGAGGATTTGAAGCTATTGGTAATTGAAATCCCACAAATTCCCAAGGACCTTGTCGAGAAATCTTGCCTTTATGAAGATGTAGAAGTTACATCAGTTTGATGAAACCCAAGCTTACAAGACACCTCGAGAGAAAGAAGACAAGAAAACACATTAGGTTTGTTCTAGCAGCGATTTGAACCCAAACCAAATCCAAGCCATTCGGAGTTTGCGCAAAGCGATTTAAGTGTCGCGTATATTGCAATGCGCAAACTCCGGATGGCTTGGTTTTGGTTTGAAATCGCTGCTAGAACAAACCTATTATTTACCACATTCTTGTAACTTTGTAAGACAAAACAAAACATTGTTTTCAACATTCTTATAACATTGTAAGACAATTGTATATTTGCAACATTCCTGTAATTTTGTAATATATTTTTAAATTTAATTGTATTTTTATAATATAAGTTTATCAGCTCTAGAAAAAAATATCTTAGTATGTTTAAAATGGCACCTGTTAACAACCCAATAGACATATTTGGTCGTCAGCGAACAAGGATGTTTCTCTGAAGCTGAGCTGCAAAAGACGAAAAGCCCCGTTGTTTATTTAGTTGAAAAAGTTCTCCGCGAACATAAAAAAGACAATAAAGAACAATTATATGATAAGTGGTTAAGTTTTCCAAATCAGTTTAACTTGTGGATAGATGTCAGATATTGTTTAAATATATATTATTTTTAAACATGTGTAAAGTATAGGGCTCATAAATAAACAACTTTTTTTTGTAATATTTATGTTTTTTTATTTAATATATATCTATTAGTACAAAACTTTAACACTACACACTTAGTCTATGTAACATCTTCATCGAAAAACTAGTAAAGATGGGCTAAATTGGGTATCGGAGCAATATGGTGGAGAATCTAGTATAGATGGAAACGATGGTTTTGGCGGGGATTGACAGTATTCAGTTAAATCCCAACTCTGTCCTTCTTGCCAGTCTTCACTTAAATCCGAACAATGTCCTTTTTGGCTACATGGGGTGTCGGAACGAGACAATAAAGATGGAAATGATGGTCTTGGTGGGGTTTGCCACTCTTCACTTAAATCCCAACGCTGTCCTTTGTGACTAAACACAATAGACGAATGTTCGTTTACTCTTGGGATAAGCTCGTTGGGACATCTGATATAGTTAGGGTTCGATTTGATCGCCTAGATGAATTCGGCGTGTCCGATATTTCAATGTGTGCATCAGGATTTACCAAATGAGGTACTGCTCCATAGTAACTGACCGCCCTTGAGCTGGTTTTATTCAATAATTCTGGGCAACTATTTGGTGACAGATTTCTACTTGGGTATAAATATAGTCGATTTCGAGTGAAAAAGTGGGATCCATGGGCGAATACACTAGAAAAAACAATGATAGCCCCGTTTATCAAGGTAACTGTTGTCATATTCTTATTTTCCTAGCTGCAATCATATTATTGACTTTCTCAATTATGAATATTTTCGTGTCTTCTTTCATTCTTTTCCAAATTAGTTATTTTCCCCCCAATATTTTCTTTTCGTGCATCATAGCCTTTTCTTTTATTTTCAAATGTATCCATTCTGTCATCAACACTTATCAAATTTTTATTACAAGCTTTAGATATTTTGTTGATTGTTTCTGTTAACTCTATGTGCAATTTATGGATTTCCTCACATACATACTTTTTGGTAGTAGCATCATCACTGGTTTCCGGTTTTGCAACACTAATTAAACACTTTCCCACAATATTAAATTGATTATTGGATGTTAGCTTAAATCCTATTCTTGGAGCACCACCATGCAAAATTTGGACTCCGCCATCATGAACTACCTTCTGACGATCAAACTTATCTATTGTGTTGTTGACACTCCCCATTTCGTCGAAAAAATAAAGCTATTAGCTCTTCCATCAATATTTATTAACTTTTTTTCATTATTTTCCATCCATCCTTCTAAATTACGTATTTTTTTTTAAGATTCTCTAGATTATTGATTATATTTGTGTTTTCAACACTGTCCATTTTTTATGTAGGCTCTTCAATCTTTCATTAATATGATCCTCTTTTCGGTATATAAGAACTAAAACACAGCCATTTTCTTTACCAAATAATGTTGCAATAACACTTTTGCCAAAACGACCATTTGTTAATAAAATTGTAGTTTCTTTATAATATATCGCTTTCCAATATCTAGAGAGGAAAAAGGTTTACGTTCTGTTTGTCCTACTGATTTGTTAAAACTCTCATTAATTTTGGTAATTGTTTCTTGTGAGAGACATTATTGTTTGAAATAAGTAGTAGTACCTTTATAAATGCACCTCACATATAATACAATATGCGACTATCAGAATACTGAACACAGTGCTTTACTAGTCAGAGAGGTTATAACTGTTTTCAACATTATGGCATCTTATATAGCCCCCAGAACATATTTCTCAAGGTTATGTTACGTCATACCGAAAAATGTAACCAATAGTCAGTCTCAAGAGCGTTCAAGGTAATGGGTCCGATCTTCAAATATCTGCAAGGACACTCAAGGTCGGTGTCGCTTCAAAATTATCTCAAGGGCACACAAAGTCAAAAGGGCGTTCTAGGTCATACACGCTTGGAACAATCCCAAGGTCATATGCACAACCATAAAAAAACTCAAGGACATTCAAGGTCAAATTATCTCAATGTCATTCAATAACTGTTCTCTGCATTATTAAACCTTTTATATCCACTACAATATATTTCTGAAGGTGATATGACGTCACACTAAAAGTTCCAATACCAGTTCAAAGTTATTCAAGGTCAAATGTGTGATCTTCAAATATCCGCAAAGACACTCAAGATCGATGTCGCTTGAAATTATCTCAAGGACACACAGTCAAGTAAAAAAAAAACTCAAGGACATTCAAGGTCAAATACACCCTGGGCTAAGTTAGATACCTCAAGGTCACCAGGGAGAATTGAACTCGTCTATAGCCCCAAAGAGAATCGACCCCGGCTACCCCCCAAAGAGAATCAGCGCGGGCTATAGAACTCTACTTTTGTGACACCAGTTTAGTTTCCTCCAGGATTTTACCATTGAAATAAATAAATAAATTGGTGCATAAAACAAACTAATTGCAGATTATAATCCGAATATACAACACTAAAGTAATTTTACGCAAATCATCACGCAAACTCGTCCCTCAAAAAGTTCTTATTGGAGCTCATTGTGGCAAATGCTCTATATACATTTATCAACCCAGTAAAATAGTAAATTCTTAAAAAAGGAATTGTAAAATATAAAATAAAAATCTGCTTTCCGTTTTAGTAACAACCACACTAGGAAAAATGATTAATGGTGCAAAAATAAAACGAGCAGCTATAACAATAATATCAAGTTTAAAATGTCACAGTAAAAAAAGATAAAATTATCACATAATCACAACATGAAGGGAAACATATAAAGTATATTTAATAGCAGTTTTAGTGTCAAAATTGTCACGATCTACGTGCTAAAACTGAACGCACTCACACAAAGAGAGCAAATGTAGTAGTAATATGGTTTTGACAATAAAGCGTTAATGAAAGTGTTCGTTGTGTGTGTACCCAACCTAAAATCGATTATTACCATTAACTGTTCAAATATACTTTACATTAAAATAACATGAAAAGAAAGCCCGAATTTACTAGTAAGTCGGTATCTTCGAGGGCTCATTCCCAAAAATGCAAGTCATTTTGGGAAAAAGTCAAGGGATACGATTCTAAGATAATATAAATCAGAAGGAATAATGAAATATTATCATCTTGGATATTAACACTGTCACCGTGCCAAAACTAAAGTTAAACAGTATTTATGGTTATGTAATTATACATATTACGTCACACGCATGAGGTAAAATCTCATTTTTTTTAATTTTTGTAGTATCTTGTAAATGTTAATTATGATATAAGGTTTGGATATATTTATCCAGTTAATTTCTATCTTGTTTAAAATCAGACGACAGTGCATCAAAAGTTTTACTATGAAAACTACTTAAATAAAATGCCATTTTTGAGGGTGCAAAATATACGTTTTTAACTTAAAAAAGACGTGCATAACTTTTCGGGCTTTCTGGTTGAACGGACAAAACATTACAAAATAAATAAAATTTTATATACTAGTCTCACTAAGGCTTTTTAAATGTAAAATGCTTCCATTTCCATGGGGCACAGATCAATATCGTCGACTATATCTAACTGTCTTTCTGTTTTTAGGAACGAGAGTGTCGCTTTATAGAGAGTATTGCTTTGTTTGTAGGGGAATAAATGTCTCAAGTTAACCTGAAAAAAATATATAGAATGTAATAAATAAATATAAATAAAATAGCCATATACGTCCAACAGGCCCAAGGGCCCAATTACAGGAAATTCAAATAGGTATGTATGCGACGAGAGGAACTAAAATCCTACAAATGACATACTATTGCTAACTAATCATACAAGCACATAACAAGTTACGATAATAATAACAGCAAATCACAACGTGAATAGATATATTTATGTAAATATAAAACAGGAAATAGATAATATACAATAATACATATTGGTATCATCATCAATCAGCCCATATTTGTCCACTGCTGGACATAAGCTTCCCGTGTTTGCTTCCACATCTTCCTATTCTGTGCCTCATGTAACCAATTTGTGTGGATTCGTCTTATGTCGTCGGACCATCTAGTTGGTGGTCGTCCCCTGTTTCTGTATGCATCCTGCCTAGGCCTCACTCCATGATCCGCTTTGTCCACCTATTGTCCCACATTCTCGCAATGTGCCCCACCCAGTTCCACTTTAGGATTGCTATTTGTTCTACTGCGTCAGTCAGTCAGTGTTGGTAATGTGGTCTCCCAGTGTCCTCTCCATTGCACGCTGTACCACTCTGATTTTCTGTACAGCCCTTTTTGTCAATGTCAAGGTCTCAGCACCATAAGTTAGGACAGGTAAAACACACTGGTTGAAAGCCTTTCTTTTCAAAAGTATTGGCAAATCCACCTTCAACACATGTCTCAGGTTCCCATATGCGGCCCAAGTTAATCCTATTTGTCTAAATAGTTCGTAGGTTTGAATATCTCTATTTATACGAATTTCGTGGCCGAGATACTTATAAGAGGCAGTTTCTTCAACCTTGGTTCCATCTATGTACACACCTTCATTGAGTACAAGGTTAGTCATGAGCTGGGTTTTTGCCACATTAATTTTTAGTCCGACTTTATGGGAGGCAGCATTTAGCTGCTTCAGCATGGTCAAGACGATCCGCTATTAGGATAATGCCATCTGCAAATCTTAGGTGTGTTCAGCTTTCACCCCTTCAGATTCACAGAATTGAACATATACTGTACTCTGTAGAATCGGGAATAATTTCGGCGGGATAGTATCGCCCCGCCTAACTACACTGTTTATGTTGAATTTATTTGTGCTCTCCTGCAGTTTTACGCTAGTTGTAGCATTCTTGTATATACTCTATTAATTAGGTCTATTCTACAGTCGGACAGTGACTTTAACATCTGGTGCCGATTTATAGTGTCAAATGGCTTTTCATAGTCCACGAATATTAGAACAAGCGGTTTATTGTATTCGATGGACTTTTCTATAAGGTTCTTCAGTACTTGGAGATGATAGTTCGTGCCGCAACCTGATCGGAAGCCGGCCTGTTCTCTTGGCTGATAGAGGTCCAGTTTTGATTTTAATCTGTTTACTATAACTCTCGTAAACAACTTATACATGTGTGACATCAGACTGATAGGACGGTAATTTGCAAGATTGATAATGTCGCCCTTTTTATGAATTAGGGTGATGGTTGCATTGTTCCATTGGTTCGGTATGTTGCCCTGTATAAGACATTCATTGAATAGTGCTTTGAGGTTTTGTAACAACTTTTCGTCTCCTAGTTTAAGAGATTCAATGACCACCTCACATCTCCAGGAGATTTGTTATTTTTCATTTCCGAGATCGACTTTTGAATCTCTCGAATCGTGATTTCTGGAATTTCCTCTGAGTCCTGATTCAGAATTTTGGGAATCGGGTCGCGGCTAATTTCCTCTTCGTTTGTAGCGTACAGCTCTTTATAGAAATCCTCTACTATTTTTAGTATCTCTTCTGTCGGTTGTTGTTTTGCCCTCTTTGTTTCGGGATTATCGATATGTCGGGCAGCGACTTGCACGAAATTGCATAGATTTCTGATACTCAAATAATTCATTTAAGTATGGTTTATTTCCTGAACAGCTTAAATTAGCTATTGTTAAACCAATATACAAAAAGGGAGACAACACTCTTGCTGAAAACTACAGGCCTATTAGCTTATTATCAAGCTTTTCTAAGGTCGTTGAAATTGCAGTGTGCTTCAAGGCTTCTGCAATTCTTCTGCGCAGAAAAATCAATAAGCTCATCCCAGCATGGTTTTCGTAAAGGAAGGTTAGTGGAGAGTGCAACTTAGGATTCTTAATGACTTTGAGAATGGGAACCTATCTCTGGGTGTATTCCTGGATTTGTCAAAGGCATTCGACAGTATTGACTTCTGGATTTTGCTCGAAAAATTGGAGCGCTATGGAGTGTGTGGACCAGCCGTGCAGTGGATAAACTCGCACCTCCTACATATAAAAAGTGGTTATCGAGACTGAGGGGGTTACGTACTTTTCTAATGAGGAAGAAATCTTGATGGGTGTACCCCAAGGCAGTGTCATGGGCCCGCCCTTTGCTCTTCATTTTTTACATTAACAACTTAGCCAGTGAAATACTGGATAAAAACTTCCACCTCACAAATTTTGCTGATAATACCAACCTGCTAATGATTGGGTCGGCACTGTCAGAGCTTTTTGATATCTCCACAGATCGACCAGATAGCAGCTCAGGACTGGTTTACCAAGAATAAACTAGTTCTGAATGCTGAAAAACAAATGTAATCTGTTTTCGAACCATGCAAAAAAATAAGGACATGCCAAGGGTTGTTTCTCTCAATGAATCAACACAAACTCTGTCCGAACATACAAAGTTTCTGGCTCTCTACATTGATCAGAACCTTGATTGGGTACTGCAATAGAGTTAATTCTGCATGTTACTCAATGAGAATACTTTCCAAATATTTAAACTTGTACAATCTAAAAACTGTATATTTTGCAAAAATATACTCAGTCCTTAAATATGGCATAATGTTCTGGGGAGGAAGTAGGAATGCAGATAGAGCTTTCTTAGCTCAAAAAAAGGCAGTCAGAATTTTGCTCAACTTAAGGAGGAGACTCCTGTGTAGGGGAAGGTTTAGAGACTTGGGAGTTTTAACAACTTACGGACTTTATATATGTGAGTGTCTTTTATTTATGTTTAAGAATGGGGAGAGATTTGTTGAGTTTAATTCAAAAAGAATTATTCCAACTAGGTTCACTGGGTTTTGCCCTTCTCAACATAGGCTTACAGCTACCGAGAAAGGTCCTACCTACTCGTGTATTAAATTTTTTAACACATTGCCAAATAATATTAGGCAGCTGGAAACTCTTGGTGCTTTTAAGAAATCTTTTCAAAATCTGCTTAAGGAAATTGAACCATACACAATCCAAGAGTTTCTGAATCATAGACCTGATGAGGTTTGAAGTCTCCTGCAAACATTGTTTCTGATGTGTTGTTTGTTGTTCCTTGTATCTATGTTATTTTAACAATTGTTCTAGTGTCCATCTAATGGATGGAACCATTTTATCCAATTTTATTGTATCTTTTCTTAACTCTTTTTGACTGACAAAAATATTTCTTAGACTGATTATACAAGCTGTTATAAGCCAATTTAGAATTTAGGACAGACTGAGATAGGAAATTAGTTCATAAATAAGTTTTCCTCTTGACGCTATATGTTCGTATTATGTTTATGACTATGCAATTTTTTTATTAATATAGACCATTTGAATTTGAAATTATTTGAGTTTTTATTTTAATCATCAAAATATACTGGAAAATTCTCAATCTTACATGCTCCTGACAACGTTATAGGCACCTAGGTTTTGGAGTAAATAAAAAATACATAATTTATTTGTTCCATCTGCAAATATGGGTCGGTTTGTTCGGTAAGTAACAGAGTAAAACTCTGCGAAGGTTTTTGTCGAAACCTTCCTGATATCCGATCTTATATATTATCTATTATTGAATAATTTAATCGAATTATGTTTGTAATAAAAATAACTCCATTCTAGATCTATGCTTAGCAGCATAATCCTCCGCTGGAGTCAGTATTATCATTTGACTGTCGGTCAAACGACAATACTGTGGTAAACGAGTCTCGTTACAATTTTAAAAAAGCGGATTATGGTGGTCTAAAGAACTGTTTATTGCGTTACAACCGGGTCGACCTGTATTGTCTTCAGGATATTAACCAATGACGTCTTTGGGTGAGACTTCGTTGATATTACCAGATTTGGGAATTGTTAGATATATTCGTACCAAAGGCTTGGAGGAGAGAAAGTTGTCTTTGGATATGTTTCTGGACTTGTCTAAGGAGTTTGAAAGCTTTGATCACGGAATCTTAGTTGAGAAGTTGGAGAGGTATGGGAGACGTAGACCAGCCTTAAAATGGATTCAGCCTTCTAATCGAAAACAGATGGTTTTCATTGAGTCGAAGGGCCGGAAATACTTTTCTGAGGAGGGCAGCTTCTTCGATCTTGGTGTGCCTCAGGGCAGTGTCATGGGTCCTCTGATTTTTATTATCTATGTTAATAATATAATCTCTCTATGTTAATAACTTTGCACATGACACGAACTTGTTGGCGCTTGCCTCCGAACTCTCAGATTTTCTTCTGATCTCCTCTGAAAGATAAAAGGCGGCGCAAGACTGGTTTTCCAAAAATAGACTGATCCTTAATGCCAGCAAAATTAATTGCCTTTGCTATCACACTAAGAGGAGGAGCAGGGACATTCCAGACATGATTCCCTTAACAAGTGACTCTCTCCAAGCCCTTTCAACACACACAAAGTTCCTGGGCATATACATTGACCAAAATCTTGACTGGGTGGAACAGCTCACCAGTGTTTGTCACAACGTCAATTCAGCATGCTACTCCCTAAGGATAATGTCTAAATTTCTCAATATTGACCACCTCAAAACAGTGTACTATGCCAATGTACACTCAATTTCCAGATATGGCATCGTCTTTTGGGGAGGAAACAGTGATGCAGAGAGAGCTTTTATACCTCAAAAAAGAGCAGTAAGAACAATGTTAAACCTAAAAAGAAGGGATCCGTCTAGGGGAAGGTTTAAGAATTTAGGTTTTCTAACACTTGCTGGCCTCTACATATGTGAGTATATGCTATCCCTTTTCAAAAGTCTGCTGAATTTGTGTCACAAAATAATATACATACCTACTAGGTTTGTGAGGCTGAATTTCTCTCAACACCGAATAAGGGCCACACGGCCTATTCCTGTATAAAGTTTTTTAATAAATTACCTGACTATGTTAAGTTGAACAAAAACTCCATTAGCTTTAAGAAGACTGTGAAGGATCTACTTTTGAAACTTGAACCCTATACAATTCAAGAGTTTTTAGATTATTTGTTCTAATTTTAATATATTTTAATTTAAGTGTGTCTTGATTTTTTTAGCGTGTTTTATGTTAAGGTTTTATATTCTAAGTTTCTATTAACATAAGATTTACTATTAAAACATTTTCTCTACTGACGCTAGTATTACCCCAATAATTGTACTCTATGCATGTTTGTATTGCGCAATATAGACCTTTTGATTTTATTTGATTTGAAGTATATTCTACCTCTACAAAAATTCTCACCTTTCCGTCGCTCAACGGGAACTGTTTGATCAAAACAGTGTCCAAAAAACATGTATCCAAATACTGTCTATGCAGTACTAAACCCGTGTGATAGGATCCTTTGATGAACACGTTCGTTTTAAACGTGGGGATAGAAACATCCACACCAAGTTGGAATTGGGGGGCGTAGACGTCTGCTCTGTTTTCTTCTTCATCCTGAGTCTTTATAAGTTTAAACAGGGGATTAAGCAGCGTTTCTGAAGCAACGCTTGCCGAGACTGACGGGAAACCCGCCGGATGGTCATGTACAGCAGCCTGAAAATTACATAGAACAATCGACAATTTTTTATTGGTCTAATCGTCAATATTTAAATGAAAGACTAGCAAAATTTAACCATATGAATTTCTAATGCACTACGTTTAAAAGTACATTCCAAATGGATATAAAAGTCTTCGACAAAGTTGTCAGTTTGTGGAGCGAAACTTGAAACAACGACCCGATGGCAATGCTGATGAAGGCCGAGGCATAATTATAACTTTACTTCAGGTTTTTCGCTACCAGTTTCGAAGTGAAGTTTAGTCTTTGACTGCTCTATTTGTGTGCATAATTTAAAAAATAAAAACCTAAATACAGTCATACAGTAAATTATTATATACAAGCATGCTGCCAATGGTGATATCGAGTTATCTTATACTGTACATGTATCAAAATATTATTATTATTGACAGAATGGGGTCACTTACCTGACAATCATGGGTCCTCCTCTCCACTAGAATCCTAAATATATGCTTGGTTGGACGGTTATCGAGAACACCTTGTCCCACACCTAGATTATCGTCCTGGTTCAATCTCCTGTCCAACATGACTTCAAATTTTCCGTCGCTTAACGAACTGCAGCCCAACGGAGTGCTAGTCAAGACTGTAAGTCGTGTGGTTTTGTCTTCGATGTAGGCTTTTGTTGGCATCGGGTAATAGTTGGCTTGCAGAGGAAGTTTTTTAAAGCGTTGTCGTTTGACAATCTAAAAATGGTTGGGTATGTATCTGTAAATTTCGGCTTTTATCTGCAATCATTAGTCCACTTTTAACTAACTTTGAAACTTGACCCAAAAATACAATACCTTTTTATAATATATTGATTGGGAGAAAACATTATTTTTTTTTAAATTTAGATATCCAAGATTTCATAGCCAAATGTATAGAATAGCGCATTTTTAACCACCTCCATTGGGACCCACACAAGTAAAATGTATTTATTAATAGTAAACAGATGAACACATAATTATATTACCTGGTATCCATTTACATCAGTAAAGAATTCATCTTTACTATCAATATTCGTTGCCAGTCGCATGACTAGTTCGAAGTTGTGAGTCTTTTCTATGTCTACCGTATTCTGGATTTCAATGCCAAGACAATCAGCTCCTGAAAAAAACAGTTTTTATATTTTAGATTATATCTCAAGAATCTGATGAGATTTTTTTCTAAAATAGGATATAGTTTGCGGGGGGGGGGGGGATAATTTGCCCAAAAGTAATTCAAATCATCTTTCGCATGTGATAATACAACAGATCTAGGAAGGGGGAGATATAACGTTATCTGTAATTTCCATATACTTAAAAAGAAATATACTGCTAAACCGTCATTTGGACAATGAGTGGAAAATGAAGTCAACACTAAAAGAGGGGAATATCAATTTTGCATAAGTCTATCTTTGTCATTCAGGAAGTTGTTTGTGCGCACGCTCTGTACGGAACGTTCTTATTGGTCCGTTTGTCGCGCATTAAACTGGCCGAGGCCGACCCCGACCACGGCCACCTATACAAGGCCATGAAGCAGCAAATCTTGCCCTTCTACTATCTTAGTGCTTCCCTTTAATCTTAAAATAAGACAATATGGTAAAACTGGACACAAGTTTATTAATTATAAAAATAAATATGAGAAATATAGACATGAAATAAAAATCATATCAAAGATAGGGATAAACTAAAGTTACGAGTAGTAGATGAACGGAATATCTGAATAACATAATTGCTTTGTATTATGCTTGTTGGCTTATAATTTCCATTTTTGATAATATGTATGTATTAATAATATAAACTATGTGATTAGTTAATAACAAATGTGATTACAGTTAAATGAAATATGTAGCCCAAGATCAAAGCAGTTGCAAAAGGCAGTATTTTACGTATAAGTATTCAAGTAGATTTCTCAGAGTAAAACGAGTCACAAAAAATAAAAGGTATATATAGTGTATGGTTTATTTAGTTAGTTCACCTATTCAGTACATACTGAAGCACAATCTTTTTAAGTAGCAAAAACAGAATACATGATAAAATAAAATGATTAATTAGCTTAAGTCATGTTAAGTAAAACAAATATCACATATAAAAATACAAAAAGCAGTGATTTTTCTATGTTGTATAAGTACTGTGAATAAAATGCAAAGCAGTCGTATGAACCAATAAGTATTGCAACAATAAAAGCAAACCGAAGGTTTCGAAGCAGCTCAATTTTACTAGCTGTTCTAGACAGACACTGTTGAATTCTAATATTCATGCAAGCCATTTTAGTAAAAATACAAGTGCTTATCTAGTTAGTTCGTCACATGAACAAGATATACGGCTTTCCAAAGAAACGGGATGCCGCTTGTGCTTGGAGGGCAAAGAAACAATGGAGCATGTTTTATGCTATCTGGCAATGGAAAAAACTAGACAAACTCTCCACCCCCAGACAGCTATTCGATTCCATGAAAGGGATTAAGCCTCTGGCCTAGTGGAATCTACAGATGTGAGCCACAACAGACCAAGGGTTGCCCAAATACACATACAATTACAAAATACAATAGTTACTAAAGTTACAGTTCTATAGTTGATGTTATATCATCTTTATTTTTATTGCCAATCAAAAATATTTTGGCTTCATGAAGCACTTTATCTAAAGTACTTAATATACTCAACCCGCACGTATGATAGTTTTATATCAGACTTGTCCGAACACAATGTTTTTTTAATGAACAAATTTCCCACAAACACTTCAAGTCTTCTGACCTGACAGAAACACAGACATTTGCACACTTGGGTACCCTTCAGCTGGTTCATTTAAATAGAAAAAGGACAAGTTTCCTTTTCCTTTCAACTATCCATCCTCGAGTTCATTAATCTTGATATCAGCTTCATGTAGCGCAGTAAAAGATATTGCTTCATTTCGTTGTAAGTAGTTGCTCTATCCAAACTTTCAGCAATAGCCGAGGCAATAGCCCCTTTCCATTTCTCAACATTCAATCTGATCTTTCTGCGTTTAGTGTGGACATTCTCTTCATCATCTTTACTTAAATATGAAGGACATCTAGGTAGCTTACATGGAATCTCCCACAAGAAACCGTTTCGAAATATAATTATAATATCTACACGTTATAAAATAATTGAAAAAACTGACTGAAAAATATTAATGTAAACAAATAAATCGACCATCAATTTGGTTGTCGTATAGGTGGCCGTGCCACGACCCGTGTTCCGTTTATCGATCCATCTGTGTTTTATTGTGTCGTGTGATTCGTATCGTATCTTGTGCACATTAAATTGTAATTTCAATTTAAAACTGTTTTTAGACATTTTTAGAGTCTTTGTGCTTTGAAAATAAACAGCAAATAAGCATATCCGCTTTAAAAAATAACCTCTGCAAGCGGCAATAATTTAAATCCAATAAACTACCGCCAATCAGGGGGATACCTTTATTGGCTGTTACATATATTTTCAACTAATCACAGAGCGTTTCTAACGATTGCGCAGTATGAACTTACTGAATGACAAAGACCGACTTATGCGAGTTTTAAATAGCTCCGTCTTTTAGTTGTGGCTTCAATTTTTGGTTTGGATTAGCGATATATATGGTTTGTTCTAGCAGCGATTTCAAACGGTTTCAAACCGTACGGAGTTTGCGCATAGCCATATAAGCGACGTTTATATCGTTATGCGCAAACTCCGGACGGTTTGAAACCGTTTGAAATCGCTGCTAGAACAGACCTATTAGTTTATATATATATGGTAATTTCATTCATAATTCACATTTGTTTACAATCAGACATATGTGGGCAGTTGATGCATAAGATAGAAAAGGATAGTTAGAAAAAATGGCAACGTTGTACGTAATTCGTCATTTCGATTTCATTTTATGTACCAGTGGCGTGCGGTTTTAAAGGCATTCTTTCCACTTTAATTATGCGATTGAAGTGCATGCATGATAAATTGTAGGTTTTTAAATTAACGTTATATTTTTTAGTGATAGATAATATTTTTATCTTATTATTAAAAAAATTGCACGCATCATCAAACGTTTTTTTTTAAATCAACGTTATATCAGCCTCTAAAGATATTCTAATATCGAATCTAATTCTAAATATCTTTAGACGATGACGGTTATATTTCAGAGAGGAAATAGGTAGCATCACTATATTATATTATCTGGGAAACTAGAAGAGTTACAAAAATAAGAGAAAAATACAAAATTTCCTTGGTATTGACTAATTTTTTAAATTATATAAGATTTATTTGTACTCTGTGTCTCAAAACTGCTGCACGGACACCAACTTCAGAATTGTATACATTTATCGGTTTATCGAAAGATGTTGAAGGAGTTTAAATCAAAATTATGTCGAATATCCTTTACCGATTTTCAACTGTTTTCTAGTTATTGACATCTGAAAAACGAAAAAAAAAAACAACTTTAAAGTCAAATATCTCGGCAGCGCTTTTACATAGAGAAAAACAGATTGTATTTTCCGATCCTAATTTTTTAAGGATATGTCATATGCGGTTATAAAACTTTTTGATAATTTAAATTTATTTATTATATACAGTGTGTCCCGCTTAAGGACTAACAATCCTTCTAAAATTTTTGTTTTTAACCAATTTTAAACTTTTTTTTGTCTTATAGTTAATCAAAACTGATATTTATCTAGCCTATAATGACCACTTTTCAAAAAGTATAGATACTATAGGTATTTAAAAAAAAACTGATATGAAATACTTGTTTAGAATATTCTAAAATCCAAGTGTACCATATTTGTTGTTCTAAAATACAGGCTGTCCCAAAAAATAATTTCCAAATTTAATGTTTAATAGCAAAAATTTCATATTTTTCAATACACTAAGGACAAATTTTGGTTTATTATACATATGGATTTCAGATCAATCATAACTAAAATTTATCATTCATTTGTTGAAAATAAATATGAAACTTTCACAATAAGACTCTTCAAGTTCAAAATTATTTCTTGGGTGACCCTGTATTTTCGAAAAAAAATATTGGCACACTTGGGTTTCAGACTATTTCAAACAAGTATTTTGTATCAGTTTTTATTTTCAAATCCCTAATAGTACTTTCTGAAATTTGGCAATATATATTTAACTGAAATTTCAGCGGATTTAATAATAAATATATATACAGTGTGTCCGCGCTTGAGGATAACCACTCTTTTAAAATTTAATTTTTATAACTTATTTTAATGAAGTTTTTTATCGTGTAGATAATCCAAGCTGCAACTTATAAAGCCTATAATTGTATTTCTTCACGTGTACAGGGCGACCACATATATATAAAATTCCTCAAAATCACTAACAAATAAACACAGCCACAAAGGAGAATTGGCAACAAAGCTCAAATTACCGGCTGATTAAAACTCGGAATGATATCGTAAAATTCGTAAATTCTCGGCGTACTACCATAGATGAATATAGCTAACGCAATAGATCGAACAAGACACGGCAACGTTCGGGCCCCCCTAAATGGATGCAAGCTTTGCAAAGTCTGCATCCATAGGAGAAATCAACGCGCAATGTTGCCATGGTTCACCATGTGTAATGCATGAGACAAAATCAGACGAGCGTAGCGGCCGACGGCGGGAGTCCGCGGCGCTAGGACTATTAGCTTCAGCCCGAATTTTCATTATTTTTCGCCGATTATTGCAGGTGGTAACAAATTTTAACTATTTCGTATTTATTCAGTCTTTATCGAAGGGAGCGTCGGCGTCGCTGTAGTAGTCATAAAACATGTCTGGAAATAAATGTGCATATTTTAATTGTGGACTTAGTAGGCGCAAAAATAAAGATGTTCATATGTTTAGATTTCCAAAAGCCGAAAAGATTACAAAGCAATGTGGTATGCACCTATCTATTTGAAATTGCGAAAAGAAAACAATGTACATTTATTATCTACTCCGAGTGGCATCATACAGGGTGACCAAACAAATATGAAAAAAATACTTTTCGGATACTTCCATGTTCTTAAATTGCTCGGACCCATTAGTTTAGTTTTCACGGGGGGTGCATTTTTCTCATATGATCTACTTCGTAACCTTAGGCCCCTAGCGGGGGCGAGTGTAACCTCTAAGATTAAATGTGTATGTTTGTTTAAGTATCTTTTCACTCATAAAAAAAATCTTACTTAAGTTTTAAGTTAAAATAACAGATTGTCAAAATTTGTTTTTTTTTATTAGTTAAATAAACATACTCAAGATTTTGGGGCTTATAGTCAGTCAGTAACATTATATAATAATGGAACGTTATTTTTGTTGTCAAAATTTTACGCAAAGTTTTTCGATTAAGTAAACCCGTGACAAATGAACCTCATCAAATCACGAACCGCAGGCGAGGAATTTTGGGAGTTCATTTGTCGAGGGAGTCTACACTCAAAAGCGAAAAACTTTGAGGAATAGTTTTACCTGTATAATGACCCAAAATATATTTAACCGAACTATTTGCCACAAGAAAAAGTGCTTTTGCTCATTGCTCTCAATAGGTCAAACGCAAAACTTTCATTCACCATAGCCGACTTTATGTAATTTTTGACGTTTAAGCGGAAACTTTGTCGAAACATTGATTCTAGGGATTTTGTCGATGCAAACGACGGCTATTGGATGAATTTCAAAAATAAAGCGTATGGGGAGGCGGGAAATAGGATAAAACACCTTTAGCTTAAAATTGAAAGGTTGACAAGGATGGTTTTGATTAATTATTATTATGCAATTTAATTTTAGTTAATGCCAAATCAGGGTAGACGAGAAATGAGTTCAAACAAGTAAATTTAAAAAACTAGTACTTATAATACAGCTACATACCTCCTACTCTGTAGTGTGGCCCAAATTAAATTTTTCGTCCATTTTTCAATGTTAAATAACTTATTTATTTGGTGACCGATTTTAGTGATTTTCTGACACACTCCCAATTTGAATATCTAAATATCACCAAGTGGACTAAACGTATTATTAGGCTCAAGTCTCGGTTCAGGTATTTTAATTATTTTTCGGCTCGTTGGGCGAGTAAACTTTAAAGGTTTAAAAATCGACTGTTTTTATACACTGTTTTTTACCGGGGTTATTTTCAACGCCATATTAGAGCGTGGCTGACGTAAAATACAGGCTATGGCGCGAAAAGTCTGAGGCTCATTGTTGTTATGGAACTTGACAACTGACCAACGCAAATAAACTCCATTACAACAATGAGCCTTAGTTGATCACGTGACTTTTCGCGCCATAGCCTGTCTTTTACGTCAGCCACGGTCCGCTCGCTTCGCTTGTTACGGGGGCTCAAGAAAAGGAAACTAACCAGGTGCTAACCCAAGATATACCCAACATCAAGAAAAAACTGTTTAGAGACATAATCTTAAACAAAAAAAAATAAAAAAAAGCAACGGGGTTTGAACCCGGGCCGTCCAGGTGAGACCCAGGACCCAGCTATCTAAACCTCTATACCACAAGATCTCTTGACAGACATTGATTGCATCACGAAGACATATTGTAATACGAGATGGATTGACCAATAAAAGAGGTCGATTTTTACATAGGGCACTATTTGTGTAAAGGATCTTAAAATGCGACTAATGATAAGCCTTATAGCGGCGATAGTAAAATCATCGCGATATTCGATGCTCCCCATCTTTTCAAGAGCATTAGGAATAATATGCTTTCTGGGGTTTTCAAGCTCTTTGATAAAATAATAATATAGATATTATAAGAAAAACGTATGAAATCGATAAAAATTCGAATACAGCTAGAACGCTGCCTAAAATAACTGATAAGCATATTAATCCAAATGCATTGGAAAAGATTTCCTGTAAGTTGGCTTTGCAGATTTTTTCAAACAGTATGGCTTCCGCTATAAAAAGATGCGTTGATTTAAAAAAAAAGTTGACCAAAAAATTGGTACAGATACTGCCGGTTTTGTTCTAACGTTGAATAATATCTTTGATGCTTTGAATAGGAAGAAATTGTTTTCTAAAAATCCAGATAATTGTGGTTTAAGCGACAGAAATACACACGCTATTGATGCTTTAAATGAAGGTAAAAATATATTTGAATCATTACTAAAAATATCAAGTAATAGCAAGAAAGAAAATCTACTGTCTAGACCACTTTGCTTTGAGGGAATGGTACAAACCTTAACGGAGTAACCGAACTTTTCAATCAGGAAAAAGAACAAAACTTTCTTTTAACAAGTAGACTCAATCAGGATTTTTTAGAAATTTTTTTCTCAGTTATTCGACAAAAAGGTGGTTGGAACGTTAATTCAACAGCGCGGTCATTTCGTCTGTCTTTTAGAATACAGACAATAACCGGACTACTCAAGCCATCAAAAATTTCCAATTTCGAACCTGATCATGACTTTCCTCTCCTAATGACAAATAATATTCCAATCTGTAACTTTGGTGCAAATGAATCTGAGATGGAACAAATCGATTCAGAAATCGGTGAAGTAGTTTTCGACTCGGTTTTCGATCATAGTGATCTACCATTCCGGGAATCACCAGAATCGTTTGCCGGTAATCCGCCAAGCGATAATCCAAAAACTGTTAGTCCTGAAGACTGCGCTGTAAATTACTATTCCGGCTATCTTTTATATAAACTTCTAAAGACATTTCATTGCACCACTTGTCAACAACAATTAGGAACAAATGAGCATTTATACGACGAAAATCAATTATTTCTATTGCATAAAAGCTATGGCTGTGATACAAAATTATTTTTAATAGCGCCGGCGAAAGAACTAGAAAAAGTTGTTTATAAATCAATGATTGAGTTCAAAAAATATTTTGCTATTTACAGACATCAAGCGTATGTTATGTACAAAATTAAAAATCAAATAATGTCTTTGAATGCTTTATAGTTAGGCAAAAAAGATAACAATTTATGCTTAGGGATTTTTTTATGTCCCATATGATTATAACCGATTTATACACACAAAAAAAAGAATACTCCATTTATGTATACACATTTTCTCAACTTTTTTTACTAAATTTAAGTCAACAGATACTTCCTTTTGAAAAATATATTTCGTATGAATAAATGCATTTTCTTAAAAGCAAAATATGAATTTTTCAAATTATTTTCTTGATTTAAAAACATATTTTTGTTTAGAATTTCGAGCAATCTTAATCAAAGATGAAGATAGATTTACCTTCAAAATAAGCTACATATTTTATTCAAGATTCCTAAATATTTCAATGAACTTTATTAAGTTTTGACCAAGAAAAATAAAAAACTAATTTAAGAATATTATTTTCTCAGTTTAAAATAAATTCTCGGTCCACATTATTTACTATAAGATGGCAATATTCTTCAAATAAAAATAATCGGGGAATTAGAACGTATGTTTCTTAAAGTGAGAATATCTCATGTATATTTTGAAACTACTAGGTTTCAGTCTAAACATATATCGTAGCACAAATCAAATAAAAAATTAAATATATTTACTAAAATTAAATATCAATATCTTTTTATTTATCTTGACTCAAGGATCCAGGAATCTGATTGTACCTCTCCCCACATGTTTTCTAGATGGCCGGCAATATAACCTAGTTTAGTTAGTTGATCGATAAGGTTGCTAGGGGTGCTGTGAGTGCAAGTGCGTGTGCTGTCTAGGACCATCGACCGATAAAGATCGTCTGCCCTGACGGATTGATTGATTTTACGTCAGACAAATCTAATTGTCCGAATACTTACAATTTCGTCATTTTCGGGAAAAAACGAATTACACAAAACTAGAAAACAAATATATAAATCCGACGCCATGAAGAACAAAAATGGCCGCCAAAAGCCACAAAATTGTGATGTCGTATTCACGTAGCTAAATGAAGTCGAAGAATTAATGATAGAGAATACAAACTTCACACAACCCTAGTGTGTTTTTTGGTCTCATATTGCTCGAACTGTATGTATAGATCTTTGCCCGAACGAAGAGTTCAAAGCCGCTTTTAACTTGCCAAGAAATAGAAAAATACCTACCTCGGAGTTATTGTAGCTAAGTATTAGTTATTGGTCGTAGGATACTAACTTTTATTTGTTATTGTTACTTAGGCCATTTGTTTTAGACGTTTTAGTCTTTTTGCTATCCACACATTGTGAAAATGGGCCTTAGGTATTTATACTTACTGGTTTTTGTTAACATTCTCTAATATATATTGTACATACATCCTAGTTAACTCATCCTAAAGAAAACTGAAAATATTTTTAAAATACAAGTTGTAGCATAATATGTGTTAAGAATTTGTCTTGGTGTTTTAAATGTGAGTCTATACCTGATATTTTATAGAAATTGGCAGGCTGTAGAATCTAAACAGCTAAACTAACAAAAAACCCTTTGCACATTCCTGTCTTAGTTTCTCTTTCTTTTTAATTTATCGTTTGAAGCATTGTAAGTTCCAATTAAGCCGAAAATGAATAAAAAAAGGATGTCTTGTGCTGTTGGTCAACCGGAGAGTTAGTCTCAAACGATGTAAAAAATGTGCAAAAAGTTTTTCTCTAAGTTAAATTTTTTGATTCATTCAGTTTCCTTTTTTAAACTATCATATTTCTAAACGTAACGTAACGTAATGGTAATTTAAAACATTGTCAGTGGCCTGTAATTGTTTTTTTTCAATTTTGTCGAAATTAACCATGATTAAAAATGCAGGATATATTTTTTGACTCTTTTTATAATATGTACTTTAGTTCTAGAATTAACGGAAAAAATACATCCTGTAGACCTTGGTTGTTCTAAGATAATATTTTTAGTTTGTATACTTACTTATTTTTCCAGTGTATAGAAATAAATTTCATTAGAGATATTTTTTTGTTTTATTTTGAGATTTTTAATATTCTTAAACCGAACAGAAGAAAGAAGAATTTAATATATTGCATTTCTCATTCATATTAACTTATATTTTTAAATTAATAAAATCATTTTGATTTAGAGAATAATGATTTCTTAAATGTAGAAAAATATTTGTTTGTATTGTGTAAAAACGTTTATTATTTCAATACGTTAGTATTTTATATCAAACATTCCCTAAAATTCAATTTGAGAAATAAGTTACTCAAAGAGAGGATTTATATACATAGATGAAAAAAAAGGTTTATTGTTTTGATCTTGAAGCTGTTCAAGCACAGTAAATACAATTTTAATTGTAGAATATATTTTCTTTAACCATAAATAGCATTTCTTCTTTTGAGAAATAATTTATTTTCGTTTCAAATGATTCGATATCTTGAAACAACGATCATGTGATTCTTAACTATAATAATATAAAATAATTAAATCTAATATTTTGATTCTTGTTCTGTAAAATAAATTAATCGGCAAGAGAATTATGCAGTATTCACTCTATTATTTAAAATACTCAATTTAAATATATATATCTTTGCGTATATACAAAGCTAAGATTTATTCTAATTGAGTATTATATTTTTAAAATGAGATATCCTTTTTTTGTGTGTATAAGTTTTGCAAGTGGTACGGCTATGAAAAGAAAAAATTTAGTCAAAAAATCAAAAACCTTGGATACGAATAATGAATTCATGGGTTACAATCAGCTTTAACAATATTTAATTAGTACATGGACTTTTTATCTTGCGCAAAGTGTTACAGCAAGAACTGAACGGAGGTTTATTTTCCACTATTTTATATTTTGTTTTCAACCAAAATAACCAATGAATGTATTTTTTGCCCTCAGATTGCAGAATGAGTGATTATTCTGTAATCTTTGGCAATAGTCAGTCTCTCCATATAGGTATTATTTCTATTTATACAAATATATATGGTAATATGGTGTGACACTATGTACTTAAGTTATGTAATTATGTATATTTAAATTAGTTATTAGTTCACATTCATCTGTAAATATAATTAAGAATTTATATTAAAGGAAAAATTCTATTATTCTTTTTCTGATATTCTGTAATGGCAATAGTCACTGTCCATATTCCATGTATTATTTCTATTTACACAAATATATGGTGATTCACAACAAGCCGCACAAGTCGGCAACATTGCTTGTGTCTCGCCCGTTTAACAGGCAAGATATTACAAGAAGCTGGGGAGTTTTCGCATTACTGTCAGTTCTAAATCGTCCTATCTCATGGTTTATCTATTGCGTTAGCTATATTCATCTATGGTACTACGTCAGGTGGTCAGCTGGACAGGGTTGCCACGTATACTTCCTAACTAAATTATGATTTGGCGAATATGTCTTAAAAATATTAAAATTCATAACAAAGGTATCTAAAAATTATCTTAAAATATCGTTTTATTATATACAGACATTAGTACCATCATTTAAGTTATATATGCCGTATCAAAATAGTGTATTAAATTTTAAAACTCAGGTAGGTATTAAATCCGAGGATCACCGCGGAAATTTGGCATTATCGGTATCTGCAAATAATGATGTCTGATCGCTTGGAAATGTAAACAGTTTTATCTCCCCCGTCCTAGATCTGTTGATAATACCAACGAATTCTTACCGGGTTAGACGTCGTTGGATAATACCATTTATAAAATAGAAAGCACAAATGAATTAATAAAAAGTTTAGCGCTGCGGACAGGATTCGAACCTGCGCGGGCAAAGCCCAATGGATTTCAAGTCCATCTCCTTAACCACTCGGACACCGCAGCCGACGAGTAGAGAATCTTCAAGTACCGGCACCTTTTATGGTCATTGTGTATATTTATACAGTAGCGCTCCCGTTTCTGGTTTGCTTATGTTCTTATGTAGTACCTAAGATGATTAGTAATTAAATAAAAATGCATCTTTCGCATGGCATATGATAATAGTTGGAATGATCACCAGCCTATTATACACACCGTTAAAATTAGGGTAACGGACAAAATTTCCCCCAAATTTACTTACTACCTATCAGTTTACTACCAATCAGAACCCTTCGCTCGATTCCGATATTTTTTTTTGAATTGTAGCTTGATTGCTTAGGAATTCAGCTAGTTTATTAACATTGTTGAAGTTAAAAAATGTATAATTTCAAACTTAATTGCATTGGAAGGAGGAAAACTACGGCCCACGCGTTATTGAAAATAAAAACGTAGGTAAGGTAAATCTCCCAAAATCAGACACCGTCCTTAATTCCGACAGGATCCCCATAAAATGACAAAAGTAAGGAATTTACTAACAATACTTGCATTATTCTTATGTTAGCATAAGTAGAAAACTATTTTTGACCAATTTTGATACAGTTTGCTTTTTAACCGACTCTAGTGACAGTTTAACATAACCTAAAATTGGGTCGTTTCGCGTGTCTTTCTAACAACGTGGTAGTGGAGACGGTTTTGTTGTAAGGTAAGCGAGTTTTTTGATATCATTTATATTGTACTATTAAAACTATGACCTCAAATTTTTTACTATATAGTATTAATATGAACTAAATGTGCATGTTGTAATAAAAATTAGTGGCAATTTGCATATTATTTCATAGTTTTTGGGGTCGTGTCTGATTTAGGTACATGTAAAAATTAGAGGGCACGACTGACTAGACATCACACCGAAGATTTACCACCGATATCCAAGTACGAAATAAAGACAGCCATTAAACAGATGAAATCCAACAAAGCAGCAGGGCCTAATGGCGTAACGCAAATATTGTATTAGTATTCAAAAAGGGAGATATAAAAGACCTAAAGAACTACCGCCCCATATCGTTAATATCTCATCTTAGTAAATTGTTCACCAGAGCTTTAATGAATAGGATAACAACAAAACTTGACGAATTCCAACCTTGCGAGCAGGCAGGCTTCAGATGAGGATATAGTACTATAGACCATATACACACAATCAGAAAAGTCCTACGAATATAACCAACGCCTATATATGGCATTTATTGACTTTGAAAAGGCATTCGATAGCGTAGAGACGTGGGCACTGCTGAATGCATTGAAACGATGTAGAATAGACCATCGATATATTCAAATAATAAAAGACATGTATGATAAATCAACAGTTACCATACAAACAGCTGAGGAAGTTAATGCAGTAGAAATAAAAAGAGGTATAAGACAAGGTGACCCCATATCACCAAAACTATTTACTAACCTTCTAGAAGACGTTTTCAAGACCCAGCAATGGGACAATATAGGAATAAATATAAATGGGGAATACCTGTCTAATCTCAGATTCGCTGATGACATCGTGCTCCTCTCCGATGGCATAAACAAACTGAAGGAAATGGTAAAAACCCTATACGAAGCAACAAGCAAAGTGGGACTAAACATAACCATCACCAAGACAAAAATAATGACCAACGCCTGGAACGGACGAAATCTTATACAAATAGACAATAAAACAATAATAGAGTTGGTGGACGAATATGTATACTTGGGTCAGAAATTGTCAATGGCAGAACCAACACAAAAAGCCGAGATAAGCAGAAGAACAGCATTGACATGGGCAGCATTCAGCAAGCTAAGCCAAGTGTTTAATCCAAAGTTTTTCAATCAATGTGTCCTCCCAACACTTACCTATGCTTTAGAGACCTGGGTATTAACAAAAACAAACATGGAAAGACTAAAAGTAACTCAAAGGAAAATGGAAAGGGCAATGGTGGGCATACCACTGCAGGACAGAAAGACCAACGAATGGATAAGAAGAAAAACTAAAGGGGCTGACGTAGCTGAACGAATAGCACAACTAAAATGGCAATGGGCCGGACACTTGGCAAGAAGGGAGGACGAAAGATGGAGTAGAAGAATGATAGAGTGGACCCTTGACAGGGAAAAAACCGCGGTAGACCCTGAGCCGATGGAAGGACGACATAGTAGAAACAGCGGGAACCCGGTGGATCCAAGCAGCCGCAAACCTCACAGAATGCAAAGGCCAAGGGGAGGCGTACATTCAAAAATGGATATGAGGATGCTGGCGATGATGATGATGATGAAAAACTAAAGGGATCTAAATCAGACACCACAATGTCGAAATTATGTACACATACAATATGGAACCAAAATGATGTTCCCTCTTTCTCCTTTTATAGGTTCACGCTTTATATCCTATCCGACAAGAGTGTCGAATCAATGTTCAATTGATGTCTGAATCAAGTACATCGATCCCTCACTTAAACTACAAGGTATTTCAATCTTAAGAATTTAAATAGCAATGTTTGTGCATTTCAGTATTTTCATGTTTCTCTTAGCTGTCTTTTAACATTATATGCACGATACACATATAAATGTCTATTATCCAGCATTTCAACCAACAAGAAAAAATATGGCATATATTTAAAGGAAAACTTACGGCGGGCTTTAGACGCCATTAAACAAGAAGTACCATGTGCCATTGCCTCCAAGGAGTTTAATGTATCTCAGACCACCTTAATTGGAAAAATAAAAGGAATTTATCCAGAGGAATGCGGAGTGGGGCTGCAACTTTGGACTTCAGATGAAGAAAATATTTTGGAAAAATTAATGATTAACATGGGTGCAATGGGATTTCCAATAACAAAAGACCATCAGTTATTAGATAGTGTTGCCTGATTAATAAAGCAATTAAAACGACCTAATAAATTTTCCGATGGTCGGCCTGGACATCTGGCTTGAAGGATTTCTACGAAGACATCCGCTGATTAGTCAACGAATGACATAATTAACTTATTTCTTCATCTCTAGCATCGATCACGAAAGAGAAAATCAAGAACTGGTTTCACGAAACAAGTGAATTTTCGATGTCGGATTGTTCAAACCTTTGAAGCTTAGTTGGAAAATGGAAGTTCAGAAATTTAAGACGAAAAACGGATCTTATAAAGCATTAAACATAGAAAATTTCGCGCCAGTTTTGAATGAAACAATAAATTTCTTGACGAATTTGGTATTAGTATTCAAAAACGCATTTAAAATTTGTGGATTATTCCCCTTTGATTCTTTCAATATCAACTACAGCAAATTATTACTAGAAGGAAAGGAGCTCGAAACTGATATCCAGAATTTCAGAAGCTCCTGAAAATCGTGAAATTATAGGTCATCTCCAATTTCTAGAATCCTATATTAATCCTGGAACCTTGAACAAATTTAAGGATCACGGGATCTGACAACTGGACAGGAGAAAGTGAAGATACAAATTTGTATCTCATTTGGCTCAAAATATGTAAAGACTCTGGAATCGCATACAAGCAACAAGCAGTACCACAAATTACTGCAACTTCCAATTTTATAATTGAGTTCGAAGACGGATTAATTATGGAGATGTTGTAGAAAATAGTAAAGTGGAAGAGGAAATGGAAGATCATGAAGCCATTCAAGACATCCAGAGTGAATGGAAGGATGTAGAAAAGGATAACGTAGAAATTGAGCATCTTGAAACTATACAGGATATTGACAATGTAGAAAATATATTAATAGAGACTGAAGGGACGAATTGTCAGGACTTAAATTTGACTAATAAAAAAAGGCAGTTTTAGAAACAAATTTTATAGATAATGACTCTAAAATAAAAGAAAATGAACTTCAAAGTGAAACAACACCAAATTTGCCAGAAAGCGAGCTTCAAAGGAGAGAAGAAGCATTGTATCATAGTATGAAAATAACAGAAAATCGACACGCAAATGAAACAGCGCCAAAGAAAAATAGTTGGCTTATCAGAAAACCAGCATCGAATTCAATTAAAGGTAATAAATCAGGAAAACGTAACAGAAAATCAACACGCAAATGAAATAGCGCCAGTGAAACGTAAATATCGTTTATCAGAAACGAACGATCCTTTTTCACATATTCTCCCAGGTGTAACCTACCATACCACTCCCTTCAAAACATCACTTTTTTGACCAGCACCTACCACTACTAAAAAAGCTAACGTTAAGAGGAGAGTGAAAGTTCCTTCTGTAGGAACCTCAGATGCCTGGAGGGAATATTATATTAAAAAAGAAGGAAGCTATTGAAGCAAAAGAGAACCGTAATAGAAAGCGGGAAGAAAATAAGATTTTGCGTGAAGAAAGGAACACAAGAAGCACAATTAGGAAAAAAAGGATCAATAAACTAAAAAGGCTAACATTGAAAATAAGGTATCTGAAAGAGAAGAAATACAGAACTAGACATGGTTAAAGAGAAATGTAGGAAATGTAGTGAAGAGCTGGATAGTGATTTGGATGAAGAGGAGGAATTAAGACATGTGGGATATGTTAGTACAGGTCATTTGATTTTTCAGCATCGGTGCCGGACACCCCTAAGTATTCCCTCTCAGTTTCGTAATATTGTTCATGTTAATAGTCTTGTGCTAAAGATCTCGGATATTTATGGAAACGTATCACAGTTGGATACGAAGGTGTGTCACCGGGTCCTGATGGGATACCTCCTCTATTCTTCAAAAGCTGTGGTTATGCATTGGCCAGGCCATTATGGCTTATATTTAACAAATCGTTGGTCTCAGAGGGATATTTCCAGTACTCCGGAAGTACTCTTTTGTATGCCCCATCTTCAAGAACAATGGGGATAAGACTGATATTGAGGGTTATCGTCCTATCGTTTTGGCATTTCAGTTTCTTAAAGTCTTTGAGTGACTGGTGAATGACTTTTTAGCAAAAATTTTTCATAATATCATTTCTAAACAGCATGGTTTTCTTTGGTGGTCGCTTAATATCAACAAACCTAATGGTATATGAGAGGGCTCTGTCGGAGGCATTGGAGGGTGGAGTGTCGGTTGACTCAGTGTACACTGACTTTCCCAAGGCTTCTGATAGGGTTGACCATGGTCTGCTGGTTGATAAACTGTCAGAATATTGTGTGGGTGGCTCGCTGTTTGGCTGTACTCTTATCTTGTGGGCCGCAGACAGATTGTTAAAGTCAATGATATTAATGAATGCTTTCAACATTGTAAGTTTCTGCTTTATGCAGATGATCTCAAAATACATATCTCTTGATTCAAATGGAACGAGCAGGGAGATGCAGGATGACCTTGTGAGATTTGAGGAGTGGTGAAAGGACATTAAATACTCAAAAGTGTAAATATATTCAGTTTTCAAGAAGGATGTCACTTAGGTGATGTTGGAAAATGTTAGGAGAATTCGTAATCTGGGTGTGGTCATTTGCTGAACATATCACCACATGCTGTAATAAAGCGCTAGACATACGAGGGATTTCAATAAATACTGCCTTGGTGAGGTCTCACATCAAGATAGGCGCCTGTGTTACGTGGATGTCTTTGGTACTCCTTTTGGTCGTATTAAATCCTCTCTGCGATAGTAGGCACTGTTTAAATTTTTAAATAACTCATTATGATTGTTGTATTGGTTTTTTAAATGTTTACTTGATTGTTGTTTTTTATTTTTTAAATGTTTAACTGTTTCTGAGCTACACTACTTATTTTATTATGTCTTAATATGTAATTTATTTCTGATAAGTTATGTTTGACTGAAATGTATTGTATTGTAGGTATTGTTATTATTTTCTTAGTTTTATTGTGACTTGTAAGTACTTTGTAGGATTGGGTTTATCCCGTTGAATAAATAAATAATAATAAAGAGTCATAGCTTCGACAGATAATACTTGCGGAGTTCCACTCAAACTCAAAAGGAATCAAAATCGAAAGTACCTATATTAATACTGTATAAAAATATTTGCCAATGGCACTACAATAATTCTTATTTGGCGATTGAGAGTTAAAGATGTATATATTTTAAAAATTCATTGCATCTATCTCAGCTTTGGCAAGATTTTTCAGTAATATTAGTCACTTTTTGATAAGGTAATCACCGAAACGTAACGAATCCAAAAATGATTTTACTAAAGTGATACAATTGACAAACTGTCCAAAAAGAAAATCATTCAGGCTAACAAAATCCATAAATAAAATTCCATTTAATACCTAACTAAACAGTTGGCTTAATCTAATCTGCAACCATTCATTCTATTAATCGATAAGGCTTCGAATGATTATTGGTTATTGAGATAGTAGATTTCAGCTAGTAGCAAATATGATCTCGCAGTTACAAAGCCTTAATGGTAGCGCCTTTGGGTCTATAAATTGGAATTATTTGCTAATAGTGAGCAGTCTAAAAAATTATTTCTGAATGCATCAAGTAACATTCATTTATACCAGGTAAGAATCCAAAAAAAAATGTTTTATATGACCTAATAGTACTGTTTAATCTAATCTTATGTGAACGGATAAGATAAATAGTTTTCTGTTGAAAATGTGATAAATTTATAAATAATAAGCATCTATGTTCCAACTGGAATTCCAATTACAACACAATTCAGTATGTCTCTTTTAAATTAAAAATGGAATAAATCTACAAATAGCAGCTGTAAACAATACTCTTAATAAAACATCTTAATAGCATAAGAACGAGAATCATATATATCATAATATGCTATTTTGGTATATTTAAAACATTATTGCATTAAAATAACCCATTATTACTAAACTCCATATATTTTCTCTTAAGTGTGTGTATATGTAGTTGTTTTTTTAAGAAGTTGTTTAACAAACTACAATGTGCCTTTCTTTACAATAAAAACTACTGGACAAATTGACCTACTAAACGTTTTCTTTGATTGTCCAAGGATAGAGAACCCCTGATAAATATTACAGTAAAATAAAGCTTTATTGGTATTAAACCTATTAACAAAGCTGTAATAAAGGAGAATAACAAAATAAATAATAACACAAAATGTAAATCATAACATAACAGTCCTAAAACTAAATAAAACAGTTCCAAAAACCAATTTAAAAATGATCGGAGAAGTATTCCTCTAAGCTATAGCTCTAATAGGCCTTAGCAGTTCACATTTTCACCTCCCTTTTATGTAAGTACTACAACGCAGTGGCTGTGGGAGGCGGTTAAACATCTTTTTACTTTTAGAAAAGATCGAGTTTTGTGTTAAAGATGAGGAGGGTATTGGTAAATTGATAATGAAAGACAAACGGGTATGATTTACATTAGCTGAATGGATTATGGAAGAATACTTCTTACGTATTAGACAAGTCTCGAGTATAAAAATTGCTGGGAGAGTAAATTTTTTTTTATTCATAAAGTGAGGCATGCAAGGGTCTTTATACTTAAGTCCGCAAATAATTCTTAGGGCATGCTTCTGCAAAACAAACACTGAATTAAATAAGTAGGCAGATGAATGCCCCCAACAACAAACCCCATAACGCAAGTGAGAGCCAACCAGTGCAAAATATGCATCTTTAGCTACAGATATATTTAGGTTGCTCTTAACTGTTTTGTATAGCAAAACAGCCAGAGCACAATTGCTCAATATGGTGGTCAAACTAACTTTAACTTGTCAATGACTAAGCCTAGAAGTTTATTAAAATTAGTAATACCAGCGAATAACAACTACGATAAGAAGATTCACTCTACGCGGAGGCACGTCACCGGTATGTCTCCTTCCCCGCGCGAAAACTAGCATGATACTGGCATGTGACCTTTGGACCCGGCGCACACTGGTCGAATTTCTAGGAAAGCTGGCCATAATAAGGTTTACCAGAAATAAGATATAAAAGTAATTAAGTATTACACGTTTAATATATCGTGTTTTAGACAAATAATTGTTGAATTTTTTGCTCATCATCTATATTTATATATAGGGAGTATCAATTATCACTGACGATAAAAATTATGTATAAAGATCATTTGTATGTTCTTAAATCGTTCTAAAAAATGATTTTGGAAATTAAGGGCTCCTTCGTGGTAAAAAAGAGTTTTAAATTTTTAATTCGATGATCCAAATTTTGATTTTGCAACGGTTAATTCAGGAGTCTTACGAACAAAATGAATATTAAGCGGACGACAGAAACGCGTTGATGAGGGCCTGCAATCTTGCCATACATTTATTTCAGAGTTATCGCTATTTTTAAAAATTAATCTAATAGGGACGAAACTAGTCAAAAAATATAGAAGCATCAGTGCAGCTGTTGTTCAAAAACACTTGATTATATACTATCCCAAGGTAATATCAAAGTCATATTTACAAATTAAAACTAAATTATAATTTTTTTTCTGCTGATTCAGCCAAATTATTTATTACCTCTTTTTATAATAACATCAGTCTTGCATCAGCAATAATGATTCTACCTAAATTTCAGCTTCAGTTTCACTTACTACAATATTATGGGATTAGGGGTGGGCGACAATAATCGATTATTCGATTCAGTTTTAAGATATTACCGATTAGTCGATTTATCGATTAATATTTCAGAAAATATCGATAATCGATTATTTCGATTAATCGATTATTCAGTTATTTGCTAAAATATTAAGCGTTTAATCGATTATCCAATTTCTTGCCCACCCGTACCGATAAATTTACAACAGATATAGCTTTTAAAATTCCAATTTAATAATGCGTTGCGTTAAGAGTAATTTAAATGACATTTGAAAATACTTTCAGTACAACATATGAAGCAAAAATAAACAGAGAAACGTAAATGCTCAAACAAGACAGCAGCAGGGAAAGCTGCTCACGTTACAAACTTAGCCAATAAGGGATCATTTCGACGCGCCATTTTCTGATAATCTGGCTTCAGTTGTTGTACAATTAGGTATAACACAACACATAACCTCAACGGAGTGTTCGCACGTTAGTAGTATAGTACATCAGTCTTTATCTTTTTATTATGTATTTGGGCAAAACTATATGATAAAAAGGATCACTCTCCGCGGCGGCATGTTAACAGTATGTCTCTTTCTCCGCGCGAACACTAGCAGAATATCGGCAGGCCATGATACAAATAAAACAATCAGGCGACCTTTGACGCGGCGGCCATAGACAGCTCATCCTTTTCTTTTGTCAGATTAATTTTCACGCCTAAATTCTATAGTTGAGTCAATATTCGATATAAGATAATATCGCTATTTTTTAGTTGTTTTGTATTACAAAATAGGAATGAAATATACAGTAAAAATATTGTGCGAAACCTTTAACCAATTTTAAAATCACCCAAAACGCCAAAATTTAATTGAATATTAAAAGATGGGGCAAATTCGAGCAACATTTTCTTCTTGATGTCTTTTGTCAGACTATTAGTATTCGGAAATATGGTGAAATCATTAACATAAAATCAAAATCTTTTCAATATTAGTTATTACATACCTTGAGTATTGTTATCAATAATAACTAATTAAAAACGTTAACAGATTTTTGAAACAGCCAGTTGAATACAAACTTTATCAAAATATTTATTTGGTGATAATAATAAAAAAAACCATAACGTAAGTTTGACAGGGCGCTGCAAACAATTCAGAAGATATCAATTGTGTTTTTACAAAGCCAAATAGAGTATTAGAGTGCTATAAATAATTTCGTCATAAATTTGATTAGATATAACACAAACGAAAATATAGTTTATGGCCAGCTTTTATTTAAATTCAACCTGTGTGCGGCGAAGTTCGCCGAACGTTACCAGGCAACGAAGACGATTCCTTTGTAACGCTCTCTTGCCATTAAGTGGGCCTTCTTGTCATAGTTAATATTCGCTGGTAATACTAACAGCTTGAGACCTAAATACACATACACATTTAAAATATTTGTTTTTGACACATTAAAAGACAGACAGTTAATGTCACACCATGCTGTAACATTGGCTAGATCCTGGTTTGCCATTGAAATTTTTGTTAAATAAACACTTTGTGATAACTATATTTATTGCTAGAAGAAAAATCAAGTTCTTAACATCGGTTACAAGAATACAAGAATGTCATGTTAATTTTTTCTAGAGTCCTCGAAGACCTGTCAACCACTTGACATACCACAATTGGGAGTGACTCCTATTTCCGTTACGGAAGTTTAAGAAGTTCCTTAAAAACATATTCATTAAGTTGCAAATACACTTTTAAGTTATAAACAAAACATTTTATATTGCTTATGGAAATACTCATAAACAAAAATACAAAAAAAACTTAAATTATTTTATATAATGACTAAGTTATGCATTAGAACAAACTATCTCAAAAATATAATATTTAACACCTAACCTAATCGGTATTCAAATCAAAATCTTTCAGACACGATGGTCTAACTATTTTCCTACCATATCTAGAATAATTTGGATCACCCATTGTGGTATCGCCAATTGTAACTGAACCTTCTGTTTCTTTAGAATGCTCATCATTACATAAGGTCAATTCAGAATTCTCAGCCATATCTGAGATGCTAGGACTACGAGGATTCGATGGAGGAGAGAATTCTGGATTACATAGATAGGGAGAGTTTCTGTGAGAAAAATTACGATTTTGAATCATTAATGGTTGCTCTTCTTGACAAACTTCTTCCATGGTGTTTCCATTTGTGCCACTATTCTGTTCCTCTGTCCCTGTTGGGGTTTTCTTTATAGTTTCAGATGGTTTTGGGGGTCGTGCTGTAATTCTCATCTCGCAAGTCAAACTCTAATCTTGATTTGGTCAATATGTCTTTTCCAAATATATCCACTATTTGTTTGACAAATATAGTTCCTTCTGCCTAGTACTTTTATTATTTTTGCTTCTATCCAAATTTGGTTATGCTTGTCTTTACAATCTTTCCTCTTTTAAATTTTCAAACTTAGTATTTACTATCTTAATCACATCCTTCCCTTTGTTTGGCTTAAGTCGACCAAACAGAATTCTCACTTTCCTTCCTATCATTAAATCATTTGTACTGCAGTGGTTGAATTTCGGTAGTTCAGCAAATATCTGCAGACTTATAACGTCAGCAAATGAACTCTTGTTTTTCTGATCAAGCAATGCTGCCTTAAGACTTTTCTTAAAACTTTTAACAACATTCGCAGCTCCGTTCGTCGCTGGATGGTAAGGTGAGGTTTTTTTTATGTATGATCCCATTTTTCTGTAAAAAAGTTTCAAATTCGTGTGAAGTTAACTGAGGTCCATTATCCGATACCAGTACTTCTGGAATACCCCACCTAGCAAATGTTTCTCTTAATTTAGCAATTGTTTTTGACGTAGTTATTCTTTTCATTACAAACATTTCCGGATATTTACTAAATGCATAAAAAATTATGAGATAAAATTAACCTTTGATAGGTCCCATGAAAAATCAATATGTATTCTATGTCCGGGGTAATCAGGTTTGCTCCAAGGACTTACCTCTGATTTCTTGGGAGTCTCTGATATAGTACGATATTATCTGCAAGATTTGAATAACTTTTCTATGTCGGTATTAATATTAGGCCAATAGAAATTAGATCTTGCTAAGGGCGTCATCTTCACTATCCCTATGTGACTAGAATGAAGTTCATCGAGTAACTGCTTTTGTAGCGTTTTAGGTATAATAATTTTGTAGTTCCACATTACACAATCCTGTTCATTTGATAGTTCGAATCTAGTCTTTTTCTAAAGTAGGGTAATATGTCATTATTATTCATTCGCTCTGGCCAACCAACTTGGACATACTTTAGTACTGTCTTTCTTGGTCTCTGCACATACTTGTTTATAGTCTATGGGTAACTCATTAGATATCACTAAGTTAAGATGCGAAGTATCCACGTCATAGTCTTTTGAAATATATAGAATGTCTAGAGCGTGACGACCCAACATATCTGCTGTTAAGTAGTTTTTACCTTTCACATATTCTATCTTATAAATCCTGACAGAAACACTGACCACCTCTGGAGCCTGTTGGTTGCCATCTGGGGAATGCCTTTTGTGATATGATCTGTCTGTATAGTGAAATTTTGACCCATTAGGTATTGATACATTCTTTTAACTGACCAATAAATCGCTAGTGATTCTTTGTCCAAAACAGAATAATTTTTTTCTGCCGGCATAAGCGTTCTAGTAGGTTTCAAATCATCATTCGAAAACTTATGTAGTAAAGCTCCAGCTATATCATCTTGACATGCGTCTGTTTGTAAAATTATTGGAAGTTGAGAGTTAAAATGAACTAGTATTTCATTTGATGCAATGATCTGCTTAATTTTCTCAAAAGCATCTTGACAACTTATGGTCCAATGAAATTTTTGATAATTTTTAAGTAGGTCATAAATAGGTCTTGATATGATCGATAGCCACAGCACAAATTTTCCATAGTATGTGACCATTTCAATAAAACTTTTTAATTGTGTTACATTCTCAGGCCTCTTTCTTCAATAATAGCTTTCTGTTTATCAAAAAATTTTTTAGGCCTTTATATGAGATAGTGTGACCTAAATATGCAACTTCACTTTGGAAAAAGCACACTTCTCTTTTTTAATCTTAAGACCCGCATCTTTTAATCTCTTAAGTACACAAATAAGATTTTGTTTATGTTGTTCTCTAGTCTTACCTGTAATTATTATATCATCCAGAAAGTTTGCAACTCCCTCACAGCCCAGTAACAATCGTTCTATTTCTTTTTCAAAAATAGCACTGGCTGGTGTTATCCCATATGGTAACCTATTAACCTTAAAAAGTCCCTTATGTGTCCTCCGAGTGAGTAGAAGTGACGATTCTTCATCTACACATTAGTTGTAGGCGTTACTTAAATCTATTTTAGTAAAAGATTCCCCTCCATTTAAATTCATTATAATATTATCAACAGTTGGTAAGGGATACTCTACATTTACTAAATATTTGTTAATGTTTACACGATAATCTCCATACAATTTTAAACTACTGTTCTGCTTTAAAATTGGAACAAGGCGAGTACCCCATTCTGAAAAATCTACTGGTGTAATTACTCCATAATTTTCAAGTCTTTCTAGCTCCTTTTCCACTTTATCCGCAAAAGCTAAGGGGTTAGGCCTAGGTTTCATGAATATTGGCTCAGAATTTTCCTTAAGGTTCAAACTTACTCTTTTATACCGGTAGCAACCCAAGGTGTCATCAAAAATCTCGTTAAATTCACAAAATAAATCATAATTATCGAGAGCTAATATATCTGTTGTTAAATTTTTTTAAGAAATCTCTACCCAAAAGATTTTGATTTGATTCCTTAACCACTTGAAAAGTGAAAATTTTACAACATAAATTTTTGTAACTTACACAAAGATCATTCCGGTGTAATAATACACCCCGAATGTTTCTCATAAAAGTTGAAAGAGATGACCGATAAGCCAGCGCCAGAGTCTACTTGAATGGAGAAATCCTTATTATTCAAATTTACATTTAAATTTAAAGGCT
>MU188430.1:39129-50329 GCA_016904865.1 Pissodes strobi | reverse complement strand
GGGGGGGGGGGGGGGGGGGGGGGGGGCAAACTTGACCGTTCCCCCCGTCTGTTACAAAATTGAAAATGTTTGATGCCACTCGATTCGGCAAATTTGGCACAATTTTGCACACCTATTTTCAAATTTTGCACACTTTTCTGTGGAAAGTTATGAGGTGTTAAAAATTTGAATTTTCTCCGCCGTTTGTCAAAATGTGGAAAATTTTTGATGCTACTAGGTTCTACTAATTTTGTACAATTTTGCACACCTATTTTCAAATTTTGCACACTTTTCTGGGGAAAGTTATGAGGTGTTAATCGAACGCTGCATGTTCTATATTTCGTTTTACGTCGATCCTGCGATCATTTCTCATCGTAATTGGCTTGCTTTTTGCACTTGCTGTAATCAGTAAAAGCCGTATTAAACTAAATCTTAGTATTTTCTTAGTTTCCGGGGACGGATCCCCGGCTTTTGCTTGTGTTATGGGCGACAACACGGAGGACGAGGACAACATTTCCAATGTTTCGATGGAGTCGAGCTCTGACCGTAAGTACACCGAAACCACCATTAAGAAAATCTCTAGTAGATGTAAAAATAACGCTGAAATGTGCGTACTGTGTAGAATGGACTTCGAGAGCCTAAAACACGCCAACGAAATATCGCAAAATGATTTATATAAACTAATTACTAAAATACGGACACATATGAGTGATATCCACCCTACGGGAATTAAACACAGAGTTTCCTCCAAGATTGATACCGGAAAGAAGAAGGCTAGCCCTACAAATCTCGGCGCTGAAATTACAAAAAAGGCCAAGGTCACCGCAATCGAAAAACCTCTGGCGCAAAAAACACCGTTAGCAACAGCAAATACAAACCACGACGGCGATTCCACGCTAAATGGGAATTTTAAAACGGTTACTCTAGACATGGGCCAGCCACCCGTGAATACATCCAATCAATTTCTGCCTTTGCAAGATATAAATACCGAAGACGAAGACACGGTCAGTGTTGCCTCCACTTCGGCCTCCACGGGGGTAAAACGAAAAGCTGCGCCTGCTAAGAAAAATGGGCCCACAAAGCCCAAAGTGCAACCGCCGCCGCCCGTAGTTATTAAAGGCAGGCCATCTGATCACCGCCAGTTAAGGGATGACCTTAAGGCAATGCACATAAATCAATACCAGCTTAAATATACCAAAAATTCGGTAATTGCGTATTGTAACAACGCTAACGATCTGTACACACTCAAACGAACCCTTGACAGTGAAAGAACTGAATATCATACCTATGCCGAGTCACAGGAGAGGACCAGGGCATTCGTCCTCCGTGGCCTTGATGGCGAAATCACCCCACGTGAAATAACAGAGGCATTGAGCGACGAATATAATATTTCGCCGAAAAACGTGTTTGTAATGCGAAAAACGAGAATTCCTATGTATTTGGTAATTCTCGGCACTAATTACAATGTTAAGCGGCTCAATCAAGAAGTCAGGACTCTAATGTGCGTGCGAGTGAGCTGGGAAATTCGGCGCTCAAACAAGCCTGTCTTGCAATGCAAGAAATGCCAGCAGTTTGGGCATGCTAAATCTTTTTGCATGAAATTACAGAATGCAACTCAGATTTCGAAAAGTGTGTAAACTGCAACGGCCCGCACAGAGCCATCGACGAAGCCTGTCCTGTGTTTATTTACAAATTAAACATAATTCAGACTGCAACCAAGAATATAATTCAAGCTAATACTAAGCAACCGAAACAAACTCAAAACTTTCGCCCTGCGCCTCCCCCGGCGAACCCTGCCTGGAGGAACCAAGACACAAGAACTGCTGACGGCCCACGGGGCCAAGCCCTAAACAATGGGCAACGAGAAGAAGAGTTCTATCACCAGTTCCCACCCCTACGTAGACCTAGAGACCAGCATCATAAGACCCAAACAACACAACACTCTAATGTACAGGTTAGTGGTGCTGCACGCGCAATAAACAATTTAAATATCCCTAATAATAATAATATCTCATCAATGATGAATAACCTAAATAACGTTGTTGCAAAAATAAACAGTCTAGTAAATCTAGATCAGCTATTTCAAGCCCTTGACCACTATTCCAATATGCTGGAAGCATGTCAAGGGGACAAAGCGGAAATTTTACAGGCGTCAATCCGCTTTTTCTCGTTTGAATATAATAAATTCAACATATAATAATTGTAAATGTTACTTGTCGCTTCGTGGAATTGTAACGGAATTAGGTCAAAATTGGGCGAATTTCGTAACTTTATGCATACATCCAATTTTCAAGTTTCTCATCGAAACGAATTTAGTTCCTAACTTTACACTAAAGATTAGGAACTACAATATCGAGCGTTTTGATAGGCCCGATCGAAACGGGGGAGGCGTGGCCTGCCTCATACATAGGTCGCTCCGGTATAAAAGGATACAACATTTGCGGACCGCAATAGAACACGTCTGCATCGAGACTGAGAGTGGCCTACGTATCTGTGGCGGTTATGCGCCCCCGCGTCTCCGCCTCACTGAAAATGATCTCTTTGCTATATTACCGCAGAACAGAGTATCCCTGTTGATAGGGGACTTGAATGCCACGCACGCCGAATGGGGCGCCGTAACTAACACCAGGGGTAGATTATTTAAGAGAATAATCGAAAATAACTTGGAAATGTCCTATCACCGAACGCCAAATCCCACCTTTCTTCGTAGTGCCTCGTTCCTGGACATAGCTATAACTCGGGGAACGATAAGGACTACACAGTTGCAGGAACTTGACGTTCTAAACTCGGATCATTTGCCAATCAGAATTGAACTGTACTGCAGGGTTCCTGTAGTTTACGACACCGTCGTTTCGTACAGGAATACTGATTGGAAGGTGTTCCGAGCAAGACTGAGTGAGTTAACTGTCGTCCCTGAGCAAATAGTTACGGTTCAGGACTTAGAAAACGAGGTAGATAAACTAACATCTAATATCCAGCGCATCCGAGATGCTATGTGTCCTAGAGTTGCCTTGCGCCCTAAGACAGAATCCCTCCCTAATCACATCCTCGAACTTATCACCTTTAGAAACCGATTTCGACGAAGATGGCAGAGAAACCGGACAAGAGAGGGAACCGCTCAAATCAATGCACTGACGGAGGAGATCAGGATACAGATTCGCGAGCACAGGAACCATGCGTGGCTCGAATACATAAATCGCGTCAACAGGGAAGACGGCTCGCTGTGGAAGTTAGCCAGGCGGAGGCTATACGCAAATTCCTGTTATCAGGCATAGAGGCCTAGATATTATAGGCGATCAAGGAAAAGCGGAAGCCTTCGCGGATTACTTGGAGGGCGTCTACAGCGGGGCGCCTAACACCCTTCCCGAGCAAGAGCGCTACAGCAACGCTGTACACGCTTTTAATCAACATAAGTATGCTATCCCTCCGTCAGTGTTTGATAAACTGAGAATCACCCCGGCGGATATCCGCAAAACTCTTTGCCGTCTTCCGAGAAATAAAGCTCCCGGCCCGGACAACATTCCGAATATAGTCCTGAAAAATCTTCCTAATAAGACACTCATCCAATACATGCATATTGTTAATGCGGTAATTCGGCTACAACACTTCCCTAAATCCTGGAAGGTAGCGGCCATAATTCACTTCCCCAAACAGGGAAAAGATCTCAAGTTGCCGGCATCCTATCGGCCTATATCCCTGCTAAACACCCTCGGGAAGGTGGCTGAGAGGCTAATCTTGCCGAGGGTAAGCAGGATAGTCGAGGAACAGAACATCTTACCCCGTGAACAATTTGGCTTTCGTGGTCAGCATGGCACCGTCATGCTGACAGCGAAGTTAGCCACTGATATATATATAAAGGGTTCAACAGCAGGCAGTCTACAGCACTCCTGCTTTTAGACATAGAGAAGGCATTCGACAGGGTATGGCACGATGGGCTGCTGTACAAGCTTCTAGCAAAGTACAGCTTCCCACTGTACTGGATAGCGCTCATCGAGTCATACCTTGCCGGGCGAACCTTCACCACCCGGATTGGCTGTAGCTCCTCAACTAGCAGACAACTGTCAGCAGGAGTGCCACAAGGTACAGTCTTATCGCCGCTACTCTTCAATCTTTTTATAGCAGATCTCCCGTCACATCCCAACACCCGGCTAGCCTTATTTGCCGACGACACGGCAATTTATTCCCGCAATCCTCAAGCAGAAGTGGCTAAATCTAACCTGTCAGCACACCTGGACATTCTTATTCCGTACTATGAGCGATGGAAAGCCACCCTTAACGCGGCCAAGACGGAGTTAATCATAATTACCCGTAAAAGGCGCGACATTGACATCACACCGCTCGTAGTAGGGAATACTATTATAACACCCAAAACCCAGGTCAAATATCTGGGCATCACCCTGGATACCAAACTGAACTTTGGGAAACATATACAGGCAGCCGTCAATAAAAATGTAGCCATCAAAAAAGGGTTAAGCTTACTGGTAGCAAGCAGGTCCTTCCTGAGCCCTGCCAATAAACTCACCCTTTACCGGTCACTAATAAGGCCAGCTTTACTATATGGTGCCCCGGTGTGGTGCTCGGCGGCAAAATGTCATAGACAACGACTTCAAGTCATACAGAATCATTATTTAAGGGCGGCCTTCTCCCTCTCCCTCAGAGACAGAGTAAGGATCACAGATCTGCATGCTATGGCGAACATTGAATTTGTTGATGAATACATTGATAATATAGCATGCAGGTTTTTCGAACAGCAAATAAAGGGATCTCCGCTTACGGCCAATCTCGCAAACTTAAGATACACCCCCGAACACCGCACTCCGCACGGCACCATATATGGAGGCATATCTTTATTTTATAAGCAATTAATGCCACCCTAGTTCATATGCACCAAGAATATCCTATTTTCATAACATTAGAAATTGTAAATATCCCCATCTTTCAAAAGGCAACTCTTTAAAACACCTCTAAAATCTGCAAACTATCAGGAGAGCAGAAACGCTACTACAAGTAAAGTAGTGAGCGCGAGCTGCTTCCTGGTTACCGCTTACCGTGTTCGGACACGGGGGTGGGGCTTGCCAAGGGACTAGCTGCGCGTATAAATACGCACAAGCGAAGCCCATGTCTATCACTTGAACTCGAGCCACCGAAGCATCCATGTCTCCGTAGTCGGACCCGCCGGGCTCGTCCAATCTAATCCGTTACAATCCGAATCACACTGGAATAGACTCGCGTCTACACATGGCATTATGCCATGCTTGTATATACTTCTGTATATAATCTTTATGTTGTATAGTGTGATCGTCCTTTTAGTATTATGATCTCCTGCTCAAAACGGGCAGATTTAAGCAGGTTTTTTTTTTCTATATTTTTCCTGTATAAACACCCTGGCAGTAACATTTATCCCCTCAAGTAACCTTCGCTAATATTCATAAAGCTATATGCTAATAACTGAGAAGGCAACGCCTTTGAAGGGTTTTCCCATGTAAAGGTCAAACATAACGCAGCACCACATACCCTATGTAAAATTAGGTTAAGATCAGCCCCCTAAGGGTGCCTTACTGTTGGCAACGGCGTTGAGCAAACAACGCCTAAGCTTAACAACAGTAGATTACTACTATAATCATACATTAGGCATAGTTAGGCATAGGAAATGTTGTTAAATAACGATGAATGTTAAAAATAAATAAAGATGAAAGATGATGAGGTGTTAAAAATTCGAATTTTCCCCCCCGTTGGTCAAAATGTGAAAAAATTTTGATGCTGCTAGGTTCTACTAATTTTGCACAATTTTGCACACCTATTTTCAATTTTTGCACACTTTTCTGGGGAAAAATATGAGGTGTTAAAGATTTGCATTTTCCCTCCCGTTTGTCAAAAAGTTTAAAAATTTTGATGCTGGTATGTTCAACTAATTTTGCACAATTTTGCACACCAATTTTCAAATTTTGCACACTTTTCTGGAGAAAGTTATGAGGTATTAAATATTTGCATTCGGTCCCTCAAAACTTTTTACTTCTCACGTAAAGATTCTGATGAACTTGAATCAACTTTTGTAGATATTAAACATCAGAACTCTTCTGGATGGGATGATATCTCAGTTGAAGTATTTTTGAATCTTCCTGACTCTGCGGTTGGTGTGTTGGCGGATGCTGTCAATCATTCTTTTCTTAACGGAAATTTTCCCTCATTTTTAAAGCCAGCTGGTGTAATACCATTGTTTGTGGTAATGAAGGCTTACCATCAAATTACCGACCGATATCCTTATTGCCTACTTTAACTAAGATTGTAGAGAAACTATTAGAAAAAGGATGGTGAGCTTTCTGGGAAAATATAAATTGCTTTCTCTATCCCAGTTTGGTTTTCAGCGGTCGAAAAACACTGATGATGCCATATTTGATGTCCTGGATGAGCTGAACTTGAAGTTAAATGACGGAAAAGAGGCCGCGTTAGTTTTTGTGACTTGATAAAAACTTGTGACTGTGTCTGTCATAAAATACTGCTGCGCAAACTCGAAGTCTACGGCTTTAGGGGAAACATCTTGAACTGGTTTAGGTCATATATGGCTGATCAGAGCCAGAGCGTCCGCTCTGAGGGGTTAAATATCACTGCAGGAGTACCCCAGGGATCTGTTCTTGGGCCTGGTGTTTTTATTGTATGTGAGCGGCAGATGTTCATTTTTTGCTGACGACACCACAATTGTTTGGCACCATAAGAATCCCACGATACTTGAAAGTATTATGAACAATGACCTAATTAGAATTAAGAAATAGTGTGACTGTAATCAATTGTCATTTAAAGTATCAAAGACTAGTGTTATAATCCTTAAGTGTGATTTAAATGATGGTTTTTTTTGGATAATGATAAGATTACTAACTTATGTAATAATCGGTTTTTGGGTTTGGTTGGCCCTGCGTAATTATTTTTGGCATGGTGGTAAGGCCAACGATTTTGTATGGGAGTGAGGTGTGAGGCATAAGAGTGAATGATACAAGGGTGAAAAAGCAGCTGGATGCGACGCAACGTAATTTTGGACTGATTGTGGCTAGAGCGTATCGGACAGTGGCGAGTGAGGCACTTCAAGTCATGAATGGGATGACGCCTCTTGATATAGAGGCGAGGGTCAGGTATGAATTTAGGGAGCGGATGAGAAACGAGAGGGAGGAAAATGGCTCTCCTCAAAGAGAGAGAAAATATCCACTAGAAAGACTGAGCAGGAAGAATGAGGGAGACGTTGGAGAGGAAGAGGTGAACATGTATGAGGATATGAGTGAGAAAGAGGGGGCAACAGGATGGTTGTGGGTTAGGGTTAATGGAGAGACAAGGAATGGTGCTGGGGAAGTGCAGGGAGAGCTTTTAGGAGTTGAATACATGCTCGACAAGATAGAAAGGGAAGAGGAGTTAGGTAACTGCAGGATTTTTACGGATTCAGAGATGGTAGTAAAAATGCTCTATAATTATAAGACAGGGCATAAGTGGGTAAGAGGGGTGCAATGTAGAATGAGAGAATTGGGGATGAATGGGATCAGAGTAAATGCGAAATGGATGAGTAGAATGCAAGGAGGAATGAAAGTGGCGGATAGGGAGGCTGGGAAAGGCAGGGCGCAGGGGATGTCGAAGGGAAGAATTTATTAGGGCTTAAGAACATTAAGAGAGCGAGGAAGGAGGTAGCAATGAGGAGATGGCAAGAAAGGTGGAATGTGAGTGTGAAATGGAGAGGGCTGTACGAGGTGTGTAAGGAAGTTGGATGTGAGAGACTAGATGTGACATTTAAAGCAAGCCAGCTGGTGAGTGGCCATGGCAACATGGCAGAGTACCTCTAGCGCTTTAAATTAAGGGATACGAATGGGATGTGTGAATGTGGTATAGACAAAGAGGATAGTGTGCATGTGAGAGAATAAAAGCGAGTGAAACAAAAGAAAGTCTTGTTCCCCGCTATCGGCTTCCGTACCTGCCCTGTGGTCTTCCGATCGCAGGACAGGTGCGGGCCCTGGGTGAAAGGGAGTTGGTTAGGGCATTTCTTTGAGAGTGGTTTCTTTGGATAGTGGGTGGAAAAATTGCTAATACCGAAAAGTGGGAAGCTCGAGTTTTCATTTCATGCCCTGCGTAATGAGGAAGGAATATAACAACGTGATAAAGGAGGAAAGGCTTTAATGGATTAAAGAGGACCTGGAAAACCTGACAGAAAATGAGAGCTGGGAGAAACTACTGAGGAAGAGAGGGATCATATGTGGCGAAAGAGCCACATTTGACAGATGAGTTAGGGAAATAACAAAAAAGAAAGACCTAGACCTTTTTCTGATTAAAGAATATCATTGGGAACTGAAGGGTCGTAGAACAAGGATCTAGAAGAAGGGAAAGTGGAAGAAGCTATAAAACAGTTAAAGAAGAACAAGGCGTGTGGGACAGACAAAATTCCGAACGAAACTATGGAACATAATATGGGAAGTGAAGAAACATTGGCTGATGGAATTATATAGCAGATGTCGGAGTACGGGCTGCTTTCCGCGCGCGTGGAAGATAGCTAAACTCTGCTGGATGCCAAAGAGACCGGGGGAATACTAGCCAATAAGCCTGCTGCCGACGCTGGGCAAAGTGCTTGGCAGGATAGTGAATGTGAGGGTGAGAGAGTGGTAAGAGAAGTATGGGAAAACTAATGAAGAGCAGTATGAATTTAGGAACGGATGGGATCTATTCAGGCGATTGAGAGGCTAATTGAAGAAATTCAAAGAGTGAAAAGGGAGGGAAGGCACTCACCGGTGTCGACGCTGGACCTCACGAATGCGTTTAATCTGGCATGGCCAGTCCAAGTAGATCGTGAGATGAAAAGAATGGCTATGCCAAGTAAAATGAGAGAAATGCTGTGGGATTTTCTGAGAGACAGAGAGGTCAGCCGCGGCGAGGAAGTTTGAATGATAGATAGGGATTGTCCACATTAAGCATGTATAAGATTATGTCAGTAGATAGAAATGCATATTTTGCACTAGTTGAATCCCACTTAAGGTACGGGATTTGTTTCTGGGGAAGTTGTTTGGGCTTATTATTCAACTCTGTGTTAATGTTCAATTAGATATCTCTGTGGTGCCAAGCCTCAAGACTCATGCAGGACCTTATTTCTTGAACAGAAAATCATGACCCTTCCTTCTATCTTTGTGTTGGAGTTAACTAAGAGTTCTCTCATTTACAACAGTAAGAAACTATTTAATCACCTACCTCTTGCAATAAGAAAAATAAAAAAATATAGGTTTTTTAAGCGCAAGGTGAAGAGCTTGCTTGTTGCAAGGGCTTTTTACAGTTTGGATGAGTATTTCCTAGCCACTTTGCCTTAGTTTGTTTCTTGTATTGATGTCTGATGTTTATATACAATTATTTACTTTATTTCTTGTGATTTTTAAATTAATGTATTTTGAAGTTAATTTTTTTTTTGGTCAAAATTTTCAATATTTTAAGGGGTGAGTACCTAGACATATTGATTTTGTAAATTACTCTCCTAATGTAAAGGATGCCAATATTTGCAGGCCCTTCAAAAAGTTTTCCTTACAAAAAATAATTCGTACATCGAAAATCTATCTATAATTTTCCACAAAACTGAGAATTGAGAAATATTGCTAACTGTTGATTTACGAGCTCTATCATCACTTAAACCCATCTATTAAAATTAGTAGAAGTCAACATTTTTATCCCTGAAAATTGTTTGAAATTTGCTGGCCTGTAATTAATAAAATTTTAACATTTCTCTGTTTTCGATGACGTTGCTTGTAGTTTAGTTACCAACACGTAATTTCTTATGTTCTTGAGCATTTTTCCAAGCCTACAATTAAAGAAATTAATTTCGCATATAAAATATGTAGAGGGAAGGAACGTTTTTCCGTCAGTCTCAAACTGTAAAGTGCTTTAGTATTATATGTACCTTTTTTGGTAAAATAGGATTATCTCCATTTCAGCTATTTGCAACACTAACTATGTTGTCCCTCGTGTTTCGATAAAGCGCAGTTTTGTCCTCATGCATAATGCAGCATAGTTCTGTCATTACCTTACCACTTTTCCTCAGATTCTCGTCGACACTTTCCATAAAATATTCGGAACTGTTATTTTATCCACCCTTTTGCAATAATGCGGAAACGAATCGGATAAATCTTAACAATAAAGTTTAACAGCAACGTTGAACTTTACTGGCGTTGGTTACTCTTAAGTTACCTAAATGTCTTTGTTGCTCTTTATATATTGTATAACTGCTTTATATCATCTTTTATTATCACAAAAAATTTATCTTCGGCGGTTACGAGTGCCCGTCTTCGAGGGTCATATTTTATGTTTTTATTTCCGGTGTAAATATATATTTTTGTCGTAGGTAGGTACATTGTGCCATTCTATGGAATTTCTTGTGAGAATGCAGGTATTTCTTCTATATTATTCAACAAGACAAAGTCAGTCAGTGTTAATCCACCGATGCGTAATTATTTTATTATAAAAATTAATGTTGGGTGCGCTCCAATTGCGAATAAAATTAAAAATTTCGTGAAAATATTAAATTGACTTAATCCTACCTTAGACGTACCCCAAGGCAAGGCTGAAATAAGAAAAAAGGGTTAAGATCTGCTCCTTAACACAAATATAATCTATAATCTCATTTATTTATTCCCATTTATTACACTGTCCTCCGGAAAGAGAGAAGGAAGTCACACATGTGATAGCCTCAAATGAAAGTGATTAATGAATAATATTAAGTTTCAGGAGCTTGATCTGCAGTTTGGTTTCGAAAACAGGCAGTCAACAGTGCTAACTTAGTCCAAGATTTTAACTCAAATGGACTTCCTTAATATTATAAATTACAAACCTTGCATGGGTGTAGTTATCTATTTGGTACCTGGACTCATTCCATAATTGGGATTTTTCACAATGCAGCCACAAACACAAAACAATTTTTAGGTTATTGTTTTACACTTTCTTTGCAGCATCTTCTTCGAATAAATTGGTCGAGTAAGATTAGCGTTAACAATTTTAAAATACCCTTAACAGGATTTTGTTTTGTGCGCGGAGAGTCTTTCTTTGACCTAAGAAGTCCCTTATGTTTGTTAATTGGGTGGGCGTAGAAGATATTTTTTTCTAGTCAGGGTCCATTATGTCACAGCTGTGTATGAGCTGATTAGTCCAGCAGAAATTCAGAAACTTGATTGTTAAAGCCTAACCTCCTGGAGTAGTTGACATTTCGATATAAAGTTTT